>APFE031580217.1:14844-54318 GCA_000404065.3 Pinus taeda | reverse complement strand
AAACAATGGGTGTTTCAGGGCTGGAAAAATGACTAAGCTCTCTTGTGGCCCCCTGTGGAAAGAAAAAAACAAGTGGGAGATTGTTGGGTTGTGTTATATTCTTTCCACTGAGTTAACAGGGGGTTTGAGGGGTACCCGTAACCCCACTTTATGGGGTCCGGGGTAGCGCCCCGTAAAATTTTGGTTTTGGACCTTATGTTAGGTTGGGCAGACCCACCTATGGTTTTGTGCATGATTTTCGCACATGCTTTTTGGATGCGATGGTTTCGGTCCATGGTTTTGGACGTGATGGTTTTCGGTCCATGGTTTTGGATGCTTCGGCATGTATAAATATGTATTGTAACATTGAAAGGAACATAATGAGAAATCAAGCTGGTAGTCTCGGTTTTGGGATCTAGTGGGAAATCTCTGTGTATATGTGTTTTATGTGTTATACTTTCACAATTTTATTTTTCCTGTGATTTAGAATTCGTATGCAGGTAATTTCTGTACGGGGTTAAAACTTACACTTGCCTCTCATTATCGAATAAATGTATAATCAAATTGAATGTATTTTATTCCTTTTAGATTTAAAATGTGTCGAGATGAAGATCCTCTATTCTAACATTGGCACCTACTTTTTGGAACATATTAAACACCATGCACTAATTTAATGGTTGTTTTACTTCTTTTAATTATTGACAAATTGGAAAAACAATAAACCAATCATTAGATTACTTCATGGTGCTTAATATTTTTCCTTATCCTCACACTTTTGATTTATTCACCTCAACATCCATAAAATATGTTATAAAAAAGAAATAAAAAAAATAAACAACTCATAACTCATAATAATTAATATTTTCCCTTATCTTTAGGCTTTTGATTTATTCACCTCAACATCCATAAAATCATGGTGTAAAATCCCTTAAAAAGTCATGGTGAGTATGATTGGAATTTCAAAAGAGACTTGCCCATTAAATTTGGCATTTTTTGACCTATTTTCATAGTTTCAAGTGAAAATTTTGACGATTTTCTAATTTTTTAAACTATATTTGACAGGCAAATCACCTCATAATGGGCAATTTTCCCATCAAATTCCAACCTTGACCGTCCCACTAATTAGTGTAAATCTACCAAGGGAGACTCTTTAAGTGGACTTCTAATCCCTTCCATGTCTCCGGTTAAAAGAAAGATAACTCTCAAAAAATCTTAAAAACATGGTGGGTAAAATCCCCTAACAGGTCATCGTCCCACTAATTAGTGTAAATGTTTCCCTAGGTTAGAAAGATCTCATAGCCATCGAGACTTTTTAAGTGGACTTCTAGTCCCTTCCATTTTTGCCGTTAAGAACAAGATAACTCTCAATAAATCTAAAGGATTTAAACACAAACTGATTAATTCACTAAAGGATTGAAACAAAAATTGACTAATTCACGGAAGAAAGCGTCGGTCTCAATGATGGAGCATGTAGGTTTTGATGAGACGTAAGTTATGGCACCAGGATACGTTGGAATTCCCAAGAAGAAAGCGTCGGTGGTAGTCAAATGGCTAAGGGGCCTAAAATGGAAGCATTAGAGAAAAAAGAGATATGGTCGTAGTGAAGTTGTGGGGGCCAAAGGTCTGGTTGACTAAACTGCCATACAGTCAGTGGTTGAGAGAATATTGCAATGGCTACTTGAAATCTGGAATTGGCATGATTCCCATTGTGATGGAAGTGTGAAACAATTCATTGCTTTAGGTTTTGATCATTACATAATGTTTACAATTTAGTTATGGCACATCGTTCCAGGCACAGATTGCATTAGCCAGTAAAATTCATTGATCTAAATCTTTTAGAAATTGTATATCATATTTAAGCTCTTGAAAATAACAATTATATTTTTTATAATTTTACTTAGTTTAAATAAAAAGTATTTTCTTTTATAATTTTACCTAGCTTAAATAACAATTATATTCTTTTATAATTTTACCTAGCTTAAAGTTAGCAAAAATAGTTTTCAAGTATAAAATATTCGATAAAAAATTATTTTTTGAAGGATAAAATATGTGATGAAAAAATAAAATATAGCTTGAGCAACTATCTCTTTAATAAATTTAATTTTATTATCATAATACTCTTCGGTGATGAACGAAAAGACCATTCGGAACCTATAAAACCATTCTTCTAGGACTATAGCATACAAGGATATATTGCACGATACTTTTAATAATCTTTATTAGATATTGATTGAAATCCTTGGTTCAAATTTGACCTGGTGGTAGATTATTTTACCATTATTGGAAATAAACCATCTATCATTACAATGCCCTACTGAATTTGGTAATCATTACAATGCCCCATTCAATTTGGTAACCGTGATATATCGCCTATACCCATACGAATGGCATGGAAAATAGAAAAAAATAGTTATAATATTTATGTTAGGTTAATATTTATTTTATATTTATCTTATTTTAATCTTAGGGTTTGCTAAGTAATTATATTAGAGATTTTTTCTAGTATTATTTATCAATATGCATGCTATTTCATATATTGATTTTATATTCAAATTGCGAATATGAAATATGCATGTTATTTTATGTATTGGTTTTATATTCAAATTGCGAATATCACCATTGATTTATATATTGTACGTTGTTTTGTGAATTGAATATAGATACTCATTTTTATTTTCTATTAAATAAAATCTAATTATTTATATAATTAAATAGTTAAAATTTAAGTATTTTATTTTTTATTTACATAAATAGAATGGTTTTTTTGTATTATTTTAATTAGTGCCTTGGGTTGATCATTATATTAGTATAGATCTATTTTTACTATCGATCTCAAATATTTTTTCACTCTATGCTGGTTTGCATATCATGATATTTGGTCCCTCTCTGGTCTTAGTAGATCCAAAGTAAAGATGGATCTATGCTGGTTTAATTCTTCCCTTTAAATAGCTACACTCCAAGTGAATGCCATGGGTCAATACCAAGTGCCATCTTTATTTTTATTAATATTAATATTAGGGTTAATAATGTTTTTTTTGCATGGTATTAATAATAATTTGGCCTATGTTGTTTGGCCCATAGGCTTCACCTAAATAAAACCTCATTTTTAAGTGTTAGTAAATATAAAGTGAATTATGGAATAAATATAAAAAAATGTTTTATTTATTTACCATATGTGATGTCCCCCATATATGTGTAAATATTTATTTTACTACATTTTTTTGGACAAACTGAATATTGGTTAACTTTGATATAAATAGTAATTCTGTTGTAATTTATAAAAGTGAATTACTAGAATCTTGGCAATAATTAATGAGTTTAATTTAAATGAGAATAAGTCATTAGGGATGACAGTTTATTCTCAAACAGTTAGGCTCGGTAGTTACCCAAGCCCTAACTACTTCCAGAAGGAAGATTTATTCTAGGAATAAAGAGGATGGGGGGGCATCTGAGATACCTGGGAGGAAAAGAGGAAAAGTGTGCAATGAACTGGGCCGCATCTGAGAGACCTGGGAGAAAAAGAGGAAAAGTGTGCAATGAATTGGGCAACTGTGTTGTAAGGACAGACAATGCTACTTGGGCTATGTCTGGTTAAGACCAGATAGTTGCTACATTCAATAATAGTAAATATTGAAGAGAATACCCTGTGAAGGGTAGCTCTGCGGGAGACTTCAAGTGGGTAGCTGGGGTCTCAAGGCTGTGAGGCAAAGAATCAGAAGACTCTAATTCAGTATATCTAGAAGGGCGAGTACAAATAAGTAAATCTAAATATTTTCTCTTAAAATTTCAGAAGGTACTACTTATTTGTATGATTTCTAAATAGTAACTAGTTTGTTAATTCATTTAAGAACTGTTATGAATAGAACCAGAACAGTTTGTGTATTATTCTTCATTCAAGAAAATAAAATTAGCAAACTATAAGTAAAATTCATTTTACCACAATGATACTAAAAACGACCATAGCAGAGAATTATTGTAATTAGAAAAGTAGAGGAGAAAGAAGAGATCACAACTCTAAGAGAGAACAATAGGATAGTTGAATAGTCGTGACTGAAACTGCCACAGATAATGAAAAGAGATTATAACCAACGATAATTTATTATAGTGCATGAACCAAGGAAAGCCTTACGATAATGAAACAATCAATACAACTTGTATATAAACCCAGAACTTAGTAAGGGTTTGACTTATCTACAAATTAATTTAAGAAGGAAAACAAACAACCCAAGCATTGGATAATAATTCATAAAGAGAATAATAGTAATGATCCCATTATGGGAGAGTAAATATAAGATTATTGCGCTATCAAGCAGGTAAGCCAAACCCAAAAATACCCACTCGAACGAATTGACATAGGGCTTCCTGAAAAAGCCTCAGACCCAAATGATAGAGTGATAGAAAACTATATTGCATTTTGAAAGTAAATTAAGCAAAACAACTGTATATATATTGCAATTTAATAGAGTATCACTACCAATATTCATAGCTTCCAAAATAAAGACTTTGATATAAGTGAATTCTTTCCATAGGCCGCAAACAAATAAAAATAAGTCCAATAAAACCTAATCGACAAATGCGAGCTCTACAGCTAAATGGAGTCAAATAACGAAAAAGGGATTATACAATTAAGCCATCGCCCTTTTAAAACATTACATCACGAATTCTCAGTTTCAAGTCGACAAACTTTAGAACCAAACACAATAGTAGAGTCAGTAAAATCTTATGAGAATAACCTTAGGGCTATCCTGGTAAAAACCGCATACACAGTAGAAAAGCTGAGGACACTATTGTCACGACGGTGATGTAAGAGGATCCCGAGAGTTCTGAACAAGAGCCAAAACAGCCTGCAATAAAAAAAAGCATAGGATTAAACTATAGTCATATTTCAATTACGAAAAATAATCGAGCAAAGAGGAGTTTGATAGAGAATGAAAATGAGGGATGATACCTATTTGAATGTTGAACCATACAAGAAAACCCTCTCAAAAGCAATATGTGAACTCGGAAGACGACCACTACAACCGTCTCCAGAGCAAGATGTGAACCCGAAAGACAACCACTACAACTAGCAAACATAGTGCTGCTCATTAACAAACTCAAAGAACCAAAAGTTGAGCTAGCAACCATGAGAATAAGACCGTAGTTCGTAATACCCTTACTAGAAAGGGGGCTGCCGAACCGCCAGAGGACCAGGCGAACTTCGCTAAAGACACCAAATGACAAATTTTCCATTACAAGCCACAGTATGTTCAGCAAAGAAAACTTTGGCCATTCGATTTGGAGGAGGACTAGATGCCGTAGATGAGGCACGTTTTTCTGTATAAGGACTACAAATGGAGGTTCCAGGACAATAACTACAGAATTGGACCGTAGCCCTAGGGCATTTACAACCCGAGAACCATTAGTGCCACCGTAAAGTTGGAGTTGCCATAGTAAATGCATAAGTTATTTAGTTAATATGAATAAGATTCAGAGATATGGTGAATCATTGTAAACCATGTAAGGGTACTATAAGATGTATACAACCACATAGATAACCCTCTTCCTCAGGGTTCAAAGAATGGTGTTAACTTCTAAACAGGATTTGTAATTATTGTAAAGTGAATTACCATAGAAAACTTTATATATTAAAACGATGCAAACTGCATATGTTATATGACATGTTTTATGATATGAGAACATGGTAAATATACATATTTTGGAAGTATTCATATACTTAATATTTTTTTTTACTATAGACTATTTTAATTATTGGGTGTGTGACATGTGGCATCAGAGCGCTCAAGTTACCAAAATTGAGGCCTTTGGAAAGACAAGAATTAATAGTATTTGTGTAATGTGCACAACAAAGAGCCAGGAATAGGCATGACCAGTATGAGAAGAATGGGAACCATACCACACCAAATTGTGATAGGAGTAGGAGCATAAACATTTCAGGAGACCAATCCTGAAGTATTGGTGCAGCTGGGAGAAGAACCACGAAACACTAATCCCACAATCTTAGAAATTGTACAAGAATTAAAGACAAAAATGGCTCCACTTCGAGCAGATAATGAATGACTGATGCTGGAACAAGAAAAGATCATGAAAATCCTATCAGATAGACAAAACCAGAGACACACAATTCCCGATCCTGAATAGGGAAATATGACTGGAGAACAATAATACCATACAGAACAAGCAGAAACCGATGATGGCAAAGAAAACGAGGAAGAAGAATCCGTAAATGCATCAGAGCACAACAAGCATAAGAGACAAAAAGTGGACCTTCAAGGGGAATGCTGAAAAATTAAGCCTCCACCTTTTGACGGAAAACAGGAGGAGGCAACAAAATCATGGCTCATAAACATGAACAAGTATTTCTAGTTGTATGAATACGATCATAATCTTAAACCTAGATTGGAAATCTTCCAGTTGCAGGGAAAAGCCACCTTATGGTGGGAGGAGGTAAAGACAGTTCGTGTTGTAAACAAACAAAGCATAACCTTGGATAAGTTTCAAAAATAATTTAAAGAAAAAGATCTGATGGAAATGTTCTATGAGGAGAAGGCCAAGGAGGTTCATGACCTTCGTTTGGGACAATTATCCATGGATAAGATCATAACCAAGTTCTCCTCCTTGTTGTGATACATTCCATATATACAGGAAGAAAAGGCTAAGGTACAATGGTTTATCAGTAGTTTTCTACTATTTATGAAGGAACACCTTAAGTTCGAAAACCTAAAGATATGGACGAGGTCATACACAAGGCTCAGGTGTGCTATCAGTAAAATAAGAAGAAAGGGGAAGGAGGAAAGAAATGGAATGATAAGAAAGGGATTAAATTTTATTCTAGCCATAAAATAAATAAATTTGTGGTCAATAAGGTTCTAAGAGGACAGATGAATAGAAATCTGAATAGAAATCCGCCCAGATTCAAATATCCTAGTGAAACCAAGACTAATGAACAATCAGTAAGGACTAAAGTGGAAACAACAGCCAGATCACTAGTATAGTGTTGGGGATGCAGAGGGCCTCATTATGTTAAAAACTGCCCACATCGTAGGGGAACTGATCAGGTATCACAAGTTCAAGAGGCATCAACAGTCGGAGAAGTGGTAAGAAGCATTTCGAAAATCAATGCTGCTCTCGAGGACCACCAAGAAGAGTACCAACTGACTATGATTGAGTTTGAACGTAAAATATTCAACCACACTATGTCTATTTCAATTGACCTCAGAGCCAACTTAAGTTATGTTAGCCCCTCTATGCAATCTTCAAACTCTTAGGTTTAAGAATTCCAGGTTAGTAAAACTAGCTACTGGGGCCAAAAGGAGAGTGCTGGCCAAGGTTTGTAATTGTCTGTTGCAGATAGGAGGACAACCTATTGAGGCATACTTAAATGTGTTGCCCTTAGGGTTATACGATATCCTCATCGGTATGGACTTTTTGGAGAAACACTGGTCTCTCCTTAACTGTAAAACAAAAATCATTAATTATATGGATGAGGACGAAAGAAGGCAGGAAATTCAAGGGATCATAAGATCTGTAAAAGCTGAGACCCGTGACAACCTCCCAATTGGCCAAATGCATTTAAAAAGGGTGCCAGATTTATGCCATTCAAGTAGGATATTCTGATTCCAAAGAAAAATATTCTACCATAGAGGATATACCAATAGTACAGAATTTCCTGAATGTATTTCTAGAGGAAATCCCATGACTCCCTCCAAAAAGGGATATAGATTTTACTATTGAATTAGTGCTAGGGGTTGTACTTGTATTGTGAGCTCCTTATCGTATGAGCATACCTGAATTAACAGAGCTAAAAATGAAATTACAAGAACTCCTTGACAAGAAATACATTCGACCAATTGTATCACCCTCGGAGCACCAATACTTTTTGTTAAAAAAAAGGATGGAACCATGCAAATGTGTATGGGTTGCCGTCAATTAAATAAGTTAGCCATAAAAAACAAGTATCCCCTACTTTGTATTGATGAATTATTTGACCAGGTAAAGGGGGCAACTGTGTTTTCCAAGATTGACCTTCGATTGGGCTATCATCATATTAGAATTAAAGAAGAAGATATAGTGAAAACTGCTTTTGGGACTCGTTATGGGCACTACAGGTTTGTGGTGTTACCCTTTGGGCTAACCAATGCACCGACAAATTTCATGTGCCTTATGAACATCGTATTCCATCAATATTTAGACAATTTTTTGTTAATTTTCATTGATGATATTTTAATTTACTCACAGATTGTGGAAGAACATAAGGAAGACCTCCGAATTGTTTTACAAGTTTTGTGGGAACATCAGATATATGCCAAATACAACAAATGTGACTTCTTTAAGGAACATATCAAATATCTTGGCCATATCATTACTAAAGAAGGAATAATTGTGGACCCAGAGAAAATAAAAACCATAATGGAGTGGCCAGTACTAAGGGATGAGGCTGATATAAGGTCATTTATGGGCCTAGATGGGTATTACAAGTGATTCATTGAATGTTTTTCCAGGGTAGCATACCCTACTACCTCATTGAAAAATAAAGGCAAGATCTTTAAATGGAGTATAGAATGCTAAAACAACTTTGACCGACTTAAACATTTACAGACCATTGCACCTATATTAAGCATTGTTGACCCAAACAAAGACTATGTGGTGCGTACTGATGCTAGAAAAGAAGGTGTGGGTTGTGTACTAATGCAAGAAGGCAGAGTCATCACTTACGAATCCAAAAAGCTTAAAGAGCATGAGCAGAGGTACTCAGTCTATGATTTGGATATGACAGTTGTTATTCATGCCTTAAAAATGTGGCGGCATTACCTATTGCGTAAGAAATTTCTACTAATGATTGATCATCATAGCTTGAATAATTATTTTAAACAACCCACTTTGAACGCCAGACAAGCACAATGGGTTGATTTTCTCAGCGGGTTCGATTTTAAAGTTAAACATTTAAAAGGTAAAGAAAACCGTGTCGCAGATGCACTAAGTAGAAAAGCTAACTGTTTATATGAAATATCATTTAGTGAAGCACAAAACACATTTAAGGAAAAAATTAAGGAGGTAGCAATGCAAGGCCCAGAATATCAAACTTTGTGGCAGGAAACAAAAATTCTGAACAGCAAAGCACAACAGCTTGGGTATGTAGTAAATCTGGAGGGTTTGCTGATTTATAAAACAAGAATGTATGTACCGAATATAAAAGCCATTAAGGATTTCATTTTAGATGAATATCACAAGGTTCGATATGTCGATCATCCTAGATATCAAAAAGTACTAACAGTGCTTAGAAAGGAATACTTTTGCCCAGCATGAAGAAGGAGGTGGATGAATATTTGGCTCGATGTTTGGAATGCCAACAAGTTAAAATAGAACACCATCACCCAGCCGGTTTACTCCATCCATTACCCATTCCGAAATCGATGTGGGAAGTTATTTCCATCGATTTTATTATGGGTTTCCCAGGTTAAGAAAAGATAATGACTCAATAATGGTGGTAGTGGATAAGTTGAGCAAGTCAACCCACTTCATACTGGTACAATCTACTTATAAGGCAGTGCAAACTGCTAATATATTTATGCAGAATATTTTCAGGTTGCATGGAAAAACGAAGGCTATAATTTCAGATCGTGATGTAAAATTTACATCATCATTCTGGAAAGCCTTATTCGAAGGGCTAGGTACTCAACTACAGTTTAGTACTGCTTACCATCCTCAAACGGATGGATAGACGGAGTGAGTAAACTATGTGGTGGAGGATATGTTACAGGCTTATGTAATGCAACAACTATCTAAGTCACAAGAATACTTGCATCTTGTAGAATTCACTTATAACAATAGTTATCACACTTCTACACAAATGAGCCCTTTTGAAGTGCTTTATGTGCATAAATACAAGACTCCCTGAAAGTGGGGTGGTCTGGAAGATAAGTTAATGTCGGGGCCTTATATGTTAGCAGAGCTGGAATAAATGGTCAAAGAAGTATGATCTAATTTAAAGGTTGCTCAAGACCGACAAAATAAATTTGCTGACCAGAAAAGAAGCTTTTGGGAATTTCAACTGGGTGACCATGTCTACGTGCGTGTTAGAGATAAGAAAAGTACACTTTAGTGGATGGGTTGCGCTAAGTTGGCACCTAGATTCTGTGATCGTTTCCAGATTTTAGCACGGATTGGGCCCATAGCTTATCAACTTTCCTTACCAAGTCATATGCAGGTGCACAATGTTTTTCACGTTTCGGTTTTAAATAAATATGTTTATGACCCCAAACACATAATAAACTAGTAAGAAATATATGTGAAGGAGAGAAAAGGTAAAAATTTTCCTCATCGACTTACCTTATATATATGAATATGTAAGTATGCATGGCAAAAGTACATTCTGATTTTACTAAATAATTAAAACAACTTTCCTTTATCTTGACTATACCGGTAGAACCAGAAGGCAAGTTCCTAGTCGAGCCAATGGGTATACTCGATCAGAGAGAAGTGATGCTACAGAGATGAATTATCACCCAAGTTAAAGTACAATGGTAGCATTTCGGGCCTGAAGAGGCTACTTGGGAGGATGAATGGACCATGAGGGAGATATTTCCTGGGTTATTTCCGAAAAAAGAACATCGCGACGATGTTCAATATTAGGGGGGAAAGATGTGATGTCCCCCATATATGTGTAAATATTTATTTTACTGTATTTGTTTGGACAAAGTGAATATTGGTTAACTTTGATATAAATAGTAATTCTGTTTTAATTTATAAAAGTGAATTACTGGAAACTTGGCAATAATTAATGAGTTTAATTTAAATGAAAATAAATCATGTAGGGATGAGAGTTTATTCGCAAACAGTTAGGCTGGGTAGTTACCCAATCCCTAACTACTTCCAAAAGGAATATTTATTCCAAGAATGAAGAGGATGGGGGGAATTTGAGAGACCTAGGAGGAAAACTGGAAAAGTGTGCAATGAACTGGGCAACTATGCTGTAGGGATAGACAATGCTACCTGGGCTATGTCTGGTTAAGACAAGATAGCTGCTACATTCAGGAATAATAAATCTTGAAGAGAATGACATGTGAAGGGTAGCTCGGGAGGAGACTTCAGGCCGGCAGTAGGGGTCTCAACGTTGGTAGGCAAAGAATTAGAAGAATCTAATTCAGTATATCTGGAACAGCAAATACAGATAAGTAAATCTACGTATTTTCTCTTAAAAGTTCGAAAGGTACTACTTACTTATATGATTTCTGAATAGTAACTAGTTCATTAATTCATTTAAGAACTGTTATAAATAGAACCAGAATAGGTTGGGTATTATTCTTCATTCAAGAAAAGAAAATTAGCAATCTATAAGTAAAATTCATTTTACCACAATGATATTGAAAACAACCATAGCAAAGAATTATAGTAATTATAAAAATAGAGGAGAAATGAGGAGATCACAACTCGAAGAAAGAACAGTAGGATAGTTGAACAGTCGTCACTGAAACCACCACAGATAATCATAACATATTATAGCCAGCGATAATTTATTCTAGTACAGGAACCAAGGGAAGCCTTACGATAATGAAACAATCAATACAACTTTTATATAAACCCAAAACTTAGTAAGGGTTTGACTTATCTATGAATTAATTTAAGAAGGAAAATATACAACACAAGCACTGGATAATAATTCATAAAGAGAATAATAGTAATGATCCCATTATAGGGGAGTAAATAGAAGATTATTGCACTATCAAGTAGGTGAATCAGACCCAGAAATACCCACTCGAACCAATTTACAAAGGATTTCTAGAAAAACCCTCAAACCCAAATCATAGAGTGATAGAAACACTTTATTATGCATTTTGAGGGAAATAAGCCAAACAACTAATATATATGATAATATATATATATATTATATATATATATATCTATATATTATATATATATATATTATATATATATATTGCACTTTAGCAGAGTAGCACTACCAATATTCATAGCTTGTGAAACAAAGACTTTCATATAAATGAATTTGTGTGATAATCTACGGACAAATAAAAATAAGTCCAATAGAACCTAACTAATAAATGGGAGCTCTACAACTAAATGGAGTCAAATACCTAGAAATGGATTATACAATTAAGCCATCGCCATTTTAAAAAATTACATCACTAATTCTTGGTTTCAAGCTGACGGATTTTAGAACCAAACACAATAGCAAAGTCGGTAAAAGCTTATGAGAATAACCTTAGGGCTCTCCTGGAAAAACCTGCATACCCAGTAGAAAATTTGAGGACACTATTGTCATGATGGTGATGTAAGAGGATCCCGAGAGTTCCGCACAAGAACCAAAACAACCTGTAATAAAACAAGCATAGGATTAGACTGTAGCCATCTTGCAATTACGAAAAATAATCAAGCAATGGGGAGTTTGACAGAGAATGAAACTGAGAGATGACACTTGTTTGAATGTCAAGCCATACAGGACAACCCTCTCCAGAGCAAGATGCAAACCCGGAAGGCGACCACTACAACCAAAAAATGTAGTGCATCTCATTAACAAACTCAAAGAGCCAGAAGTTGAGTGATCCAGGTGGATGTTGGTGGCCACCCACCTATCCCATTTGGACCTCACAACTGTGTCTTTCAGTTTCTCAGTTTCCGTAATTGTAGCACAATTTACTATTTTTAGCAATTCTTTCGGGTCCTGAACTTCCAGAGTCGTTTTGAGGCCCTAAATGACGTTTTCTGGGAAATATGGGAGCAACATGGGTCCATGTACTGATGTTGCTCTTCCCAAAGTTATAGTTCATGGATAGATCTTTCTAACAAGCTATTTTACGTGTCAAATGAAGATCAGGTGCCAAAGTTACGACCCCGGGAAATTGATGTACCAATTTACCGAAACAGGGCCCACAATTTGGCATTTCGTCTTCAAGGGTTAGGTTTTGGGATGTTAATGGTTTTTCATTGTTTCTCAACAATAAATAAGCCTTCGAGCCTCATTGTAACATAGTTCAAAGGCACGTAACCACCACATCTCCTCTCAGAGATAAACTACCATTGCCCTAGCTGTTTATTTCCATTTTCTGCTTGTAATCATATCTGAGTATGTTACATTAATGAAATGAAGTATTATTTCCACTACATCTTTGTGTTTATGGTTATCTCTATAATTTGTTGCATTCTTGTTTAAATCTAGATCATCGAGCTAGCAACCATGAGAATAAGATCATAGGTCATAATCCCCTTACTAGAAAGGGGGCTGCCGACCCGCCAGAGGACCAGGCGAACTTTGCCAGAAACACCAAATGACGAATTTGCCATTACAGGCCACCCTATGTCCAGCAAAACAAAACTTCGGCCATTTGATTTCGAGGAGGACTAGATGCCATAGATCAGGCACATTTTTATACATAAGGACTAAAGTTGGAGGTGCCAGGACAATCACTGCCAAAGTGGATCTTAGCACTAGGGAATTCATAGTCCAAGAACCATTAATGCCACCATAAGGTTGAAGTTGCCATAATAAATGCATAAGTTATTTAGTTAATACGAACAAGATTCAAAGATATGTCAATTCGTTGTAAACCATGTAAGGGTACCATAAGATGTATACAACCACATAGATAACCCTCTTCCTCGGGGTTCAAAAAATGGCGTTGACTTCTAAACAAAATTTGTAATTATTGTAAAGTGAATTACCATATAAAACTTTATATATTAAAATGATGCAAACTGCATATGTTATATGACTGATTTTATGATATGAGGTAAATATACACAGTTTGGAAGTATTCATATAGTTAATAATTTTTTTTACTATGGATTATTCTGATTATTGGGTGTGTGACACCATACCTCTTGTTTATTTATTTTTATTAATTTACCATATCTCTTTTATAAATATGGTATTTGGCCCATGGTATTTAACTCGTGGTATTAAAATGGTATTTGGAAAATAGACTTCAACTAAATAAACCTCTTTTTTGAGTCTTCGTAAATATAAAGGGGTTTTGTGGACTAAATATAAAAAGAGGTTTTATATATTTACCATACCTCTAGTTTATTTATATTTTATTTATTTACCATACATTTTTAGTAAGTATAAAAAGAGGTTTTGTTTCTTTACCATACCTCCAGTTTATTTATATTTATATTTATTTACCATACCTATTTTTTTAGTGTTCATAAACCTCTTTATATTTTAAATTTATATTGTGTTTATACATAATAATAATTAGATTGATTTCTAAATAGGAGGACATTAGATTAAAAATCTTAAATGCTAAACATTACATGTTAAATGTTTACATTTGCGTTTACATTTATGTTTATGTTTATATTTATATTTACTTTTACATGTTTATGTGAGATCTACCCCCATACTGGAAACAAATTCTGAAACTGCTGCAAGATCATTCATCCCTTCATAAATTTTGCATCATGTTTATGTGAGATATACTTACATTTACTTTTACATGTTTATACGAGATCTACCCCCATACTGGAAACACATCCTGAAACTGCTGCAAGATCATTCATCTCTTCATAAATTCTGCATCTTCTACATCCTTACCTTTATCAATAGAAATATTTGCTACAAACAACACACACCCTTTTCTACAACTACGCTTTAGCTGCATAGTTGTCACCATTCTAACCATGTTTATGTGAGATCTACCCCCATATTGGAAACACATCTTGAAACTACAAGATCATGCATCGCTTCATAAATTTTGCATCTTCGACATCCTTACCTTTATCAATAGAAATATTAACTACAAATAACACACACCCTTTTCTGGAACTGCACTTTGGCTGCATAGTTGTCAGCATTCTAACCGATGTAGCTTTCTTCTTACCCTACAAGATCCTTTGTTCTCCATTGTCATCCAAGCATTCGATAGATTTGTCATAGAATTCCATCTTAGTCTTGTGAAGATACAACCAGTCCATACCCAAAAGTATATTATATGATACCAACGACAATACATTCAAATGTGTTGAGGTAAGCATACCATTCAACTCAAATGCACAAGCCCTTACCTAATGATGAACTCTCTCCTTTGTACGTGTATCCAACTACACTAACCAATATTCTAAATGCACCTCTTTATTCATACCACACTTATCCACCAAGTCTGACATACATAACTCTAATTGGATCCAGGGTCAATTAAAATAGAAATAACTTGATCACAAAGCCTACCATCCATATTGATAATAGAGGTTTGGTGATCCTCCCACTTCTTATCCAATGCTGCATAAATCCATGGAATGCTCTGCCCAACATCCTCAACTATCTCCACATCCTATGCACTGTAAATCTGAGGCCAAACACCCTGATTCTACAGACAATCCCTCTTGAGATGATCCTTGACACATATCCATCCACCACTGCAACTGTCCCTTACCATCACCCTTATTCTGCTACCCTCCAGGCTATGATCCATTAAACTTCTTGTAGTGTGCAAAATTTTATTTCTCTCCTGCATTCTGAAGTCTTGTTCGCTTCGGCTACCATTTATCTTTAGTTTTATCTTTCCCTTTCCAACCTTGCCGATATTTTGACTTACTCTTTGATTGCTCATAACAATGCTTCAAATTTTGAGTGAATTATTTAATTGACCAAGGATCATCATACTCAATCTGATCTCTAAATGATAATTTAAATCCATTGACAAATCTATGAACTTTGGATTTTTCATCCTTAAGAAACGGTACATACCTCAACAACTCCAAGAACTTGGTTGTATACTCTTCATCCATCATTGACCCCATCTTTAGCTCATAGAATTCCTTGACTTTCCTGTCGTAGTACCTCTCTAACAAATATTTCTCCCTAAAAATTATCTTGAATTCTTGCCAACTCAAATCCTCTATGCTAATGTCTCTACCCCACTTCACATCTTCCCACCAGATGTCTTCTTTCCTTTTGAGGTTGAATATAGCTATTATAGCCTTCATATTCTCCGTGTAATCATGAAGCTCAAAGAACTTCTTCATCCCAACTAACCATGACTATATATCTTACGGTTTCTTCACATATCCATAAAAGGTAGGTCTCTTAGTTTTCTTGAACTCATTTGGAAAATATCCCTTGTCACTCCTCCTGTAAGAATGATAACAATGATGACCATGATGCATGTCAGAACTAGAACTAGAATAGAACCTGTGTCCATCACCTCTCCTATCTGGTGTGTCCAAGAGCTTGTTAGCTCTAATCATGTCATCCCTATCTGACATGTTCCCACCATGTGATATACTAGCATATGCCCCATTAGTCATATCCTCCTGCACATGGCTAATTCTAGAAAGTCAGTGTCTCTGCAAGTCTAACAAACTCTGACGGATTACTACATTAACTTATCCATGTTTCTCCAGTGCCTAAATGATTATGTCATTGTCTTCTTTGCAACTTCTTATTTTTTCTTTCAAATTTATCAATGTCTCTGTTATGTTAGGAGAGTGCCCACCACCATGTTGTTCATCTAATCCATAGGGAGATTCTCATGAACTATAGTCTACCATCTTGCTAGTCATCTTTGATCTTGTTCCTGCAAGTATATCATGGCAGCTTAAACCAAAACATAACATAATCAACATACCTTAGTATAATTCAAGGGAGGATATCTCATCTACAAGAACAACCAGATTAGCAGAATACATGTGTAAACATAATCATATCAGTACATAAAAATCATTCCAACCATCATCTATTTATTGTGCATGACTATACCAACCATTTACCATGACCTCATGCACGATAACTATAAACATGTTGATGTATGCATAATTACGTATAGAAATTGACGTGCATAACAAGTGCATAACCGGCATACACATATGACGACCATATCCAACAATAGCACGATCAACTTTCACATGGTGACACAGTTGAAATAATGAGCACCACCATTCATACACAACAAGCACACATACCACAAGAATAATGAATAGATATTAAGCCAACATGTGTGCATGACCAACACATTTTGCCCATCCAGTCTAAGTTGTGAACCATGCTTTGATACTACTCTGTAACATCCTCCACCCACATTTAAACACGCTATTTGGCCCTGTAGGGTAAACATGTGGCAAAGAGTTACTATGATGTGATTCAACTCCCCATGTATAGTTAAGGAAGTGGAACCAACAAAAAAAAACATTCTGACCTTTCTCAGGAGCTACAAAACGTTTAGGAGACAACCAACCCTTCCAGGTGCCCAACCCCTGAGAAAAATTGTCAATTTGCTAATCTAGACCCCCAATAACTCCCATGAAAAGCCATGGATGTGACTAACACCCTCGTTTTTCTCCCATAGCAAGACACGCATGCGACTGTGGCCTTCTTCAAGCAATTCTCAGATAGTGACCCTAGATTTTGTGCCAACTTTTCAGGGCTAAGTCTTAGTCCTCTGCCTAGAACTTCATGAAACTTCCATAAATGATAAACAACAATGAATTAAATATACTAATGAAAACATTGGTATAAGGACTTGACTGGAACCCTACTATCCATGACATACATTTCGTTAAACATATCATAAACATGTAATCTACAAGTCATAACCACATATTTGAGCAAAGGGTCTCATACTTATCTAGGAATTGTCAAAAATAATTGATGCCTTATCACAATAGTTGCATTATCATCTATTAGGCCATATATTCATTGACATTCATTGTAGTAATCAAGTCATGATGAGAGCCATAACCAAAGTATGCCATGAACCATGCTTATAATGAGCATATAACCAACATAATAACAAGAGTAGAACAACCACAAAACGCACATATTAACAAGTACAATTACACATGAAATACCAAAGGAAAAATAATTCTTATTAACGTATGCATAATCCAACCAAGTTAGGGTTTTCCACGAATCACCCAACCATAGATTCAATTGAACCAAATCTTTCTTTCAGCCAAACACCCTCGTGCCATATTCCAAGCATGAATGTGGGACTCACAATAGAGCCAATCAAGGAATCCTTGGGATTTACCATATATCCACCAAAGGATTACTAGGCTCAAAACCTTCATGAATACAACCGGGCCTTACCACAATCCCACCAGATCATTAGGCCCTAAACAAGCATGGATGCCTCCAGATCTCTCAACCTAAATCATGAGGAATTTGTTTGTCTCCACCTCTTGGCTTTATCATGTATCCCACCATTATCTATCAATGTATTCCTAGGCCTACAAGGTCTCCACCCTCTAAGATTTACCATGTATCCCTCCATTACAAGTCAATGGATTCCTAGGCACCATTACGGGTATTCACAACTATACTTTACCGTACATCCCACCAAGGGATTCCTAGGCCTTGTGATTAATCCTTAGACCACCCCACTCATCTTTGAATTCATCTGTCAATCCAATTGAACTAGGACAATAAAATCCCATCACACCATGACTATCCAAAAATGGTGAGGCAAGGATGAAAACCACTTTCACACCTGACAAGACCCATGTCAATGAAAACAAGAGAAAAAAAAACACACATGCATGTACCATGCATGTCAAAACTAGTAAGAAAATCACACATGTAACTCAATACCTACAAGTAGTTCCACTGTAGTTTCTTGATTCCCATTATTTCCTGCTTGATCTTTGCATCCACTTCCTTTTTTTTCCTTCTTTTTCCTTCTTCCCCATAATGCTAGAGTGCTCCGAGAATACTCTAAGTGCCCAAGAGTATGAGAGAGTAGAAAGAATAGAGATAGCTCCAAAACTGAACTAACAAAAGGTTGTGAATTGATATATTGAAGCCTTTTCTTATCAATGAGGCCTCTATTTTCTTTAATTTCCATTATTTTCCTTCATTTTTCTCCTCACATGCAACCTATCAACTTTCACCTTCCTTTTCTCCTAATTTCAATTATTTTCATAAATAAAATTCCAATTAATGTCTCTTGCCTTTTCAAAGTCTTTTTCATTGCCCTAGCCATAATAAACCAAATGAATAGAGACACTAGGATGTTTTCCCCAACATTCATCTTGCATTACATGTCCTGTGACCTTGGTTATTATTCTTTCCTCTATTAACTATATTACATCGACTTTTGACCAGGGTTGTTACACTAACTTCCTTAAAAAAATTTGCATTGACTTCATACAAGATCAAATTAGGAAAATAGGAACATACTTCCCAACCTCCACTAATTTCCCCCCTTCATGATCCTTATAGATTTTGGAGGAATGCTAAACTCCGTATCGAGCTAGATTCTTAAATTCACACACTAGTTCATCTTCACCATTTGAATGCTCCTAAATAATATTCAAATTCTTCTTGTGGTTGGTGAATTGATGAAAAAACTTAGCAATTTCATCACCAAAATCTAATCAAATGTATTTAAATGTTCCAATCAAATAGTCTCCATACATCATGAAACAAAATTATTTTATTTACCTATGAATTTCTCAAATAAGATTCCTCTATGGAAATAATTTCTAGTTTTTTTTCCTCCACATTTATGATCTACCATCTACCTACTCATTATCAAAGGAAAAAATACCCAGTTAACATCCATTGTTTAGCTAAGTCCCATCCTTTCTACCAAATGCTCAAATTGGAGAAGGTGTTTCCTTACAATAGGATTAGGAAAACCTTTGACCACATCATGAACGTGATGATAGCTCGTACATATAAAATATATATTATTGTACTCCAAACATATGTGTAGACTCCCAAACCCTACTTCCACATCAATAAGTACAACCAAACTCTCTAGTAGATCAATACTAACTAGAATTTTTTGCCTCTATCCTATACACTGAATATTTGTAGGATGGATCCACTATGACGAACTTCCCAAATAATACGCCAAGTCCCACAAAAACTCATCATAAAAAACTTCTAAAGGAAAACTTGGAAGTTTAAACTAGATGGGGTAGGTCCTAATTACTTTTACATTCAAGTCAAAATAGGGATTCTATTATCTCAAGTTGAGCACAAAATTCCATGTAACAATCAATCACTTAATGTTTTCACTACATCTTCTTTAGAATTAAGAAAAATGAAAGAAAAATCATAGCAACACCTTCAACAATAACTAAAAATTTGGCCAATAACCTAGTGAGATATCCACATGATGCCCTATTAGCTCAATGATTAAGTGTTTCAGTGGGGATAGACTAAAGTGACACCTTACTAAATTTGTACTGATGTAATACAAGGACCAACACCTTCTTAGTTCTCAACTCTTAAATCTTCATAGATTTTCATCTTGATACCCCCTCCTAATAGTTGATCATTTTTTCCCACTTCATTGAGCACATCAACTTCTCTTTCCTATCACTCCCCAAAAACCCAGTTCCCTAGTGCCTGCCAATTCTCTCATACTAAAATAATTTGCCACAATTAACTTCATTGTAAACTTTACAACCTACATCCTCAAGGGGTGAAACCTTTGTGGTAAATCTCATCAATTCCAACACACAAGGCATTGATGGGCACATTACTTACCTCTCCTTATTGAATACATGTATAATCAAATTGCATGTATCTTGTTCCCTTTTACATTTAAAATGTTCCTAGATGAAGATCCTCTATTCTAACAATGACACCTACTTTTTAAAAAATATTATACACCATGCACTAATTTAATGGTTGTTTTACTACTTTTAATCATATCCATTAGATATCATATTATCCACAAATTGAAAATACAAAAAGCCAATCATTAGATTACTTCATGGTACTTAATATTTTTCTTTATCTTCACACTTTTAATTTATTCACCTCAACATCCATAAAATTATATTATACAAAATAAAAAAAAATAAAAACAAAACAAATAAACAAAAACTCATAGTAATTAATATTTTCCCTTTTCTTATACTCATGATAGAGCGGAATAGTAGGCAAGCAACAAGCATTGTAGAATGCTGCAGAAGTTGATCCTAATGGAGGGTCGTAGAGGAGGGAGCTCCACTCCCTCCTATAAGGAAGTCGTAGCCAACAGAGGTAAGGCTCCTCTGGAAAATGTCAGAGGATCCGCAGAGGAAGGGGACAAGAATAAAAATAAGGAGACAGATGGGACCAAGAGCAAGGAAAAAAATAGCACAAAAGACAAGTGAGAAGAAGGAAAAAATCAGGGAGTTAGAGGCAAAAAACAAAAGGGACCATGCAGACCCAAAGAAAAAATCACTCCCATAGTAGTTTTAAATGATCCTGCTCTACAGGCACACAGGGAACACATGGGGAATTATGCTATCATCTGCAAATTCATGGGATTATGGCCCACTGAAAAATCTTTACAGATGTGGATCAAATATCACTGGAAACCCAAAGGGAGAATTGACCTACATCTTGGGTCAAAGGGATTCTTCACTATGGTTTTCACAAACATTGAAGATAAAGACAGAGTGTTTGAAGGAGGACCCTACTTTTATGTAGCAACTAGCCTCTACATGTGGCCTTGAAGGATGAAGTTTGTCCCAGAGTGGCAAACTTTCACTTCAATTCCGGTCTGGGTAAGGCTCTATTCTCTACCTCTTGATTACTGGAAAACTGAATCGTTAGCTGCCACAGGCAATAAACTAGGTCATGTTGTCAAAGCTTTTGAAGCCACAAGAAGGGGGAAGTATACTTCCTTCGCAAGGATATGTGTGGAAATGGATCTATTAGGAGATCTTCCGGATGAGATAACCTTGGAAGTTTATGATGAGGAATGGTTGCAAACAATAGATTATGAGCATATCCCATTCATATGTCGTAAATGCCATGAACATGGACACTTATTCAGAAACTGCCCTCTCAGTAAAGCAGACAACAAGAGCAAGGCTAATACAATGAAATACACATAAAGATTTCATAAAGTGGTTAGTAAAGGAAAATGAAGTAAAAGAGGGCCAAAGAAACAACAAAATGAGGGGGAAAAGGTCAGTGAGAACAAGTTTCAAGTACCGGAAGAGAATGAAGAAATTACAAAAGAAGACCAATCAATGGAGGAAAGTCCTAATGAAAAGGAGAAATAAGAAAACAGTAATCAAACACAAGATATTGGTAATCAGAAAGAGACTATGATGAGTGAAGTAGAACTGAAGATGGACCAGGAAATGACTCGGAGTGAAATAGATCTGGAGGACCATGAGCTGCAGGAAATTCTCGAAAAGGAACACCTGGATCTAGAATGGTTCTTGATTCAGGGAACCATGGGAGGGATAGATTCATTGCCTCAAGAGGAGTGCAACAAAATACAAGAGTTGTTTTTATGGAAAACTCAAGAAAATGGGTTTAATAAGGGAAAAAACATTGACAAGCAGGATTACAGAGGTGTGAAAACAATGAAATCTACTACAGGATTAGCTACTAGAAATCCAGGAAAGAAGAGGGGTAGGGAAAAGAAGAATGAACTCCTGATGCAGTGTGGAAAGCTAATGATAGATTCGGGTAAGATGAAAGATCTAACCAGCTACTCCTTTACAAAACTTTAATAATGAACTTCAGATCTTGGAATATTAGAGGTCTAGGTAGTAAGAGAAAACAAATAATGCTAAGTAATATAATGAAGCAAGCAATGTTGGATATAATCTTTATCCAGGAAATGAAATGCTCCATTCAAAAATAAAAACAAATCCATAGCAAATGGCTCAGTAGATTTGAGTTCCTAGAAGTTAAAGCAGAGAAAATAGCGGGGGGCATACTCACTCTTTGGAACCCCCAAAAAGTCAACATTATAGATGCACAGGCATCAAGGAATTAATTATCAATAGTTATTCAACCAATGGGGGTCATGGATACCTTCCTGGTCACAAATGTTTATGGCCCTCAAAGAATAGATGATAGACTTAGATTTCTAGACTCCCTTGTGGATCTTCAGGATAGACATGCATGAACTCCTTGGATCATGGGAGTTGACTTCGACATGATTAAATCTCATTCGAAGAAAAAGGAGGTACCGGAGCGCTAAGTAAAGACTCTTTAGCATTCCAAACCTTCACAGATAATATTAAACTAGTTGACTCTGAGATGAACAATGGCCTCTTCACTTGGAACAACAAAAGAGGTGGAGAGGCACAGGTTGCCTCCAAGTTAGAAATATTTATGATCTCAGAGGAGCTTATGCTTATAGAAAACGAAATAGCAGTAAGAGTCCTCCCCTTTGGAGGCTCATATCTCTAGCCGATTCAACTGGAGATCAAGGGTATAGATTCTCCCACGAATAGACCCTTCAGATTTGAGAATATCTGGCTCTCCCACCCAAAATTCTTCAGCAATATTGAAAAATGGTGGTCAGAAGATTTGCAGATCCAAGGAACAAAAATGTTCCTCCTACACAAAATACTAAAGCACATTAAGCTCAGGCTCAAAGATTGGAACAAGAATGATTTTGGTAACATTTTTTTGGATAAAAAATCTATGGAAAAAAAAAATCAGGAACTCAACCATGCACTGATCATGGAAGGCTTGGATAAATTCAAAAGTGATCAAGTTGACAAACAACATCAAGAATGGGAGAATTTGTGCAAACAAGAGGAAATATTTTGGAGACAAAAGTCTAGAGTTCAATGGCTCAAAGAAGGAGAGCGTAACACTAGATTTTTTCACAGATCCACCATGGCTAATAGAGCTCACAACAGAATCTCTTCGATAAAGGATGAGGATGGGGAGCTTCAAATCTCTCATAAGGATATCGAATCAGTGTTTGTTTAGTATTTCTGAGGCATAACTCGTGAAAATGATTCAGATAGAGAGCTATACATTAGGGAAGTTACTAGACACATCCCTAAGCTTGTGTCCAGACAGGACAATTTTAACCTAAATAGACTAGTAATTGAAGAGGAGGTCAGTGAGGTTCTCAAAGATATGCAGAATGGGAAAGCTCCAAGCCCGAATGGTTTCAATGTGGATTTTTTTAGAGCCTATGGGAAGATTGTCAAACAGGATATTTTGAATGTAGTGGAGGATTCTAGGGTGAACAAAACTATTCTGAAAGTCCTCGATACCTCCTTCATTTCCCTAATCCCCAAACATCACTCAACTCAAACGGCTGATAAGTACAGACCCATAGCTTTATGTAATGTGGTATATAAGATAATCTCCAAGGTAGTGGCTAACAGACTCAAACCTCTTCTTCCTTATTTAGTTTCAGGTGAGCAATCTAGTTATGTGGAAGGCAGACAAATACTACATAACGTTATTCAAGCTCACGAGGTGGTTCACATGCTAACTAGCAAGAGGCAAGCCGAAATGATCATGCAATTGGATATTGCCAAATCGTATGACAAAGTGAACTAGACTTACCTCAAGAAGGTCCTTACTGCTTTTGGTTTCAACCATAACTGGGTTAGATGGGTTATGGCCCCGATGACTTCCTCCAGCTTTTCAATTTTTGTGAATGGCTCTCCCTCAAAGATCTTTATTCCTTCTAGAGGCCTTAGGCAGGGATACCCACTCTCTCCCTTTCTCTTCATCCTTATGATGCAAGGCCTTAGTTGGTCCATTAAGCATGCTAAAGTCGCGGGCAATATTAAGGGCCTATAATTAATTGAGAATGGTCAGGCTCTGACTCACCAACAATTTGCAGATGATACCATGCTGCAGGGAATCCCACTATCAAAGAAGCTTCAACTTATATACAAATCCTAAATGACATTTCCATGGCTTTAGGTATGGAAGTTAATCTCTCTAAATAAAAAATATTCTTCTTAAATACTAATATTGTTGTTCAGAGAAATATCTCCATAATTCTAGGCTTTGAAAGGGATTCCCTCCCCTCAAAGTATTTGGGAGTTCCTCTAAATGCTAGACCAATGCACAAGAGTATCTAGGAACTGGTGCTTAATAAGATGCAAGAAAAACTCAAGAAATGGACCATCAGATCTTTGAACCTGGCTAGTAGGTTGGTTTTGACAAAGGCTATTCTTCAATCAATCCTTTTTTTTATGTTATCAGCTCTCCCAGCTCCCAAAGGTGTATTACAGCAATTCAGGAACATCCAAAGAGACTCCCTTTGGGGCAAGGAGGAAACAAGGAAGAAATGGGCCCTTGTTTCTTAGGACAAAATCTGTAGACTCATGAGCCACGAGGGCCTAAGATTAGATGACCAGGAGATTCTTGGTAAAGTTTTAGGGGCCAAACTTTGGTGGAGATGGGTTCAAGAGCCAAAAGCTCAATGGGAAAATATCTGGAAAGAAAAATATGCCAACTCCTGGCAGACTAGTGATCTCATAAGAATGTTTGGAAATATAAAGGGCTCATACATCTAGAATAAAGCTTGGGAAAATAGAAGTCTAGTACAAAAAAATAGTTTCTGGGAAATCAGAGCAGGAGATCTAGCACTCTTCTGTGAGGACAAATGGCAACAAGAACCAACGTTGTTAAAAGAGGACTTTTTGAGTTCAAGCAAGAAACATATTCTCAAGGATTAAACAAGGTACAGGATTTCTGGGATCATACTCATAATTTAGGAAAGTGGAGAAGCTGGAGTAACATTGATTGCAGAGATGACATCCCCATAAAAACAAAGGCAGAGGTACTTATGAGAATGTTAAAACAAGGCATGATCTTGGTAATAGAGGGGAAAGACTAGTTAAGATGGGGAAAAAATAAAAAGGGCACCTTTAATCTTAAGCAAGCAAAAGGTATTCTCCTTGAGCTACATTCCCGTGTTCTGGATAAGACCTGGCAGCACCTTTGGAGGCACCAAGGGTGGATGAATATCAATCTTTTCATGTGGTTGGTACATCAAAAGAAAATTTTGACTTGGGACAATATTAGGAAGAGGTGTGTTCTAGGGCCTTCTAGGTGCCAGGTCTGTGAAGTCCAAGAGGAGACAATGGAGCATATTCTCAATACTTGTATTTACACCTCCTAGCTATGGGATTCTTTTGCTACCATTTTTCAACAGATAGACAGGGATAGAGGAAGTATCATTCATACCCTAAACAAGTGGAGAAGAAAATTTTCAGAGTATGAGTTCCTTAACTCGGCCTGGGCCTTAACACCAAGCTTCATTATCTGGAATGTTTGGAAAGAAAGGAACAAAAGAATATCCAAGGATGAAAAGACTATCCCTCATCGCCTGTTGGAACTGATCTTGAAACAAATTAAGGAGACGGTTAGCACCACAATGTGCAATCACCCCAAGAATGTCCCCTTAGAGAATGAGCTCAGAACTCTCAGGCAACTGGGAATGCAAAGGGATTATTCCTCAAGGCCTAAACAGGAAGGTAATCGCAATGGAAATGGAGAAGAATTTCTGGCATCCTCCCCCAAAAGGTTATCTAAAATACAACATTGATGGGGCTTCAAAAAGTAACTCGGGAATTGCTGGTTTTGAAGGGGTGTTAAGAGATGAGGAAGGAGGCATTATCTTTATCTTCCACTTCCATTTAGGAAGAGCCACCAACAATGTGGCTGAATTAATGGCTTTCAATCAATGCCTATAGTTTCTAAAGTAGGACCATGGCTCTAATGTCATTATAGAAGCGGACTCAGAGATAACCATAAACTCAATGAAAAGAATTAGTTGTGGTATTGCGCCAGAGATAGTCTCAAACCACTATAGGCTAATCTAGGTTTACTAAAGAACTCAAAGTCATCTCCATGGACTTCGAACAATTAGTTTCAACCATGTTCGACAAAAAGCGAATAAACTAGCGGACATCCTTGCCAACCAAGGTGTGAACTGTTCATATTGCATGGTTTCAATGAAGTGGCAGGAGCTGCCTTAGAGCAGATTAAGAGCTCTCTGCTACGAGCAAGCGATAGAGGATATAGAAGTATTTTGAAATTGTGCCATGGTGACAGATATGTTATGAATTTTTCTCAGCATTACCTTCCATAGTCTTTCAGTCTGTACTTTGGTGGCGGGCAAGCAATAGTCGGCCTCAAAATGGTTGACCGGTTGCCTCATGTTTTCGGGTGGTTGCATTATAGCTTGCCACAGTTTCTGGTTTAGGCTCAAAAGTATGAGTGAGCAGCAAAGGAGGATTACTTTTACCGGTTGCGGTAATTTCCCCTTAATCCATTTTCGAGAAGGAAAACCGTGTCCAAGGTGGTTTTCAGGCGATCGCATGGCTCTGGAGTGGAAAGTGGTTTTCAAGATTTGGAAGTGATTTCATTTGGCTTCCAACACGTGGCAGGAGGGTGGAAAAGAAAATCGCCCCCATCACACACTAATGTTTGGTGATCTTAGGCTGTGCGATATTGCTCCAAACTATTGGATTCCATCACCCAGATCTACGGTCAAGATTGATCAAACTGTTTTGTGGGTCTAGGTTGTTAAAATCCACTTGTCTTGCTGGGGTGTTTTCTCCCTCAGCCGTTTGTTCGCGCGAAAAGCAAGGATGATTTTGATTGTTGTTGCTTTTCCGGGAAGTGGGTTTGTGGCAGTTTCCGATGTATATCTCATGTCCGGGGATTCTTTTAGCCCAACATTTTGTGTATTTCAAGGCTTCTGTGTTAACAGGTGTAGGGTTGGGGGTCCTGTCTTCGGCAAGGTACCCTTTTTTCCTGGGTCCATGAAAATGGAAAAATAATTGTATATTATGTAACATATTTTTGGATTAATGAATTAGAGAGACCATCTCTTGCTTCAACAAAAAAAGATATTTTCCCTTTTATTTACACTTTAAATTTATTCACTCAACATCCATAAAATCATTAAAATCATGGTGTAAAATCCCCTAAAAGGTCATTGTCCCACTCATTGATGCAAATTATTGTCCCACTAAAAGGTTATGGCACATGGTTTCAAGCACAGATTGCATCAGCCACTAAGATTCATTGATCTAAATTGATCTAAATCTTTTAGAAACTATATATCATATTTAAGCTCTTGAAAATAACAATTATATTTTTCTTTATAATTTTACTTATTTTAAATAACCATTATATTCTTTTATAATTTTACCTAGCTTAAATAACAACTATATTCTTTTATAATTTTACCTAGCTTAAAGTTAGTAAAAATAGTTTTTGAAATATAAAATATGGATAAAAATAATTTTTTAAAGATAAAATATCTGATGAAAAATAAAATATAGCTTGAGCAACTATCTCTTTAATAAATTCAATTTTATTATCATAATACTTGAGCAACCATCTCTTTAATAAATTCAATTTTATTATCATAATACTCTTCGGTGATGAACGAAAAAACCATTGGGAACCTACAAAACCATTCTTCTAGGACTATACCATACAAGGATATATTGGAGGGTAATTTTAATAGTCTTTATTCGATATTCATTGAAATCCTTAGCTCAAATTTGACCTAATCGTAGATCATTTTACCATTATTGGAAATAAACCATCTATCAGTACAATGCCCTATTCAATTTGGAAATGGTGATACATCGCCTATACAAATCGCAGGGAAAATGGAAAGAAAAGGTTATAATCTTCATGTTGAGGTTAATATTTATTTTAAATTTATTTTATTTTAATATTAGGGTTTGCTGAGTAATTATATTTGAGAATTTTTTATTATTATTTCTCAATATGCCTTCTATTTCACGTATTGGTTTTATATTCAAATTGTGAATATGATTATTGATGTATTGGTTTTATATTCAAATTGTGAATATTGTGAATATGACCATTGCTATATATGTTGTTAGTTGTTTCGTGAATGGAATATAAATATTACCTTTTTATTTTTTATTAAATAAAATTCCGTTATTATATTAAAAAACTATAGTTAAAATCTAATTATTTTATTATTTATCTATTATAAATAGATTAGTTCTGTGTATTATTTTAATTAATGTATTAGTTGATTTTTATATCAGTATAGAGCTATATTTATTCTCAGTATCTCATTATTATATAGATTAGTTTTGTGTATTATTTTAATTAATGTATTAGTTGATTTTTATATCAGTATAGATCTATTTTTATTCTCAGTATCCCATTATTATATAAAACTAATAGTTGAAATTTAAGCATTATAAATAGATTATTTTTTTGCATTATTTTAATTAATGTCTTAGTTGATCATTATATCAACATAGATCCATTTTTATTATGGATATCTTTGATTATTATATAAAACTAATAGTTAAAATCTAAGCATTTTATTATTTATCTATATAAATAGATTAGTTTTTTGCATTATTTTAATTAATGTCTTAGTTGATCATTATATTAGCATAGATCCATCTTTACTCTGGATCATTGAGAGGGATCAAATCTTTTTTTACTCTATGCCAGTTTGCATATCAAGATATTTGATCCCGAGAAAGATCTATGTTAGTTTAATTCCCCTTTAAATAGGGTACATTCCACATGATTGCCATGGTTCAATACCATTGGTTCTCAATAACATGGGTGAATACCATACGCTATCTTTAATTTTATTAATGTTAATATTAGAGTTAATAATGTTTTTTCTACATGGTATTAATAATAATTTGGCCCATAGACTTATGGTATTTGGCCCATGGTTTTTACCTAATGGTATTAAAATGGTATTTGGCCCATAGGCTTCACCTAAATATAAAAAGAGGTTTTATTTATTTATCATACCTACTTTTGGAGTAAGTGTAAAAAGAGGTTTTATTTATTTACCATACCTCGAGTTTATTTATATTTTTATTTATTTACCATACCTATTTTTTTAGTGTTCATAAACCTCTTTATATTTTAAATTTATATCGTGTTTATACATAATAATAATTACATTGATTTCTAAATAGGGCCGACATTACATTAAAAATGCTAAATGTTAAACATTACCTGTTAAATCTTTACATTTACATTTACGTTTACATTTACATCTACATTTACATTTATGTTTACATGTTTAAGTGAGATATACCCCATATTGGGAAATGATGTATTTACAATATTAAAGACTTCATAGTACTATATGTTTCACACCATAAGTATTCAAATTTTTATTTCACTATTTACTTCTAAAAAAGTCCATTTTTTTTTTAATTTTTATTAGACTGTAAAGCAAAAACTTTTTTATGAGATTATATATTTATAGAATGTGGTAGATATTCTCCTTTAACATATTATCAAACACATTTAACATCCTTCAATATATGCAGCAGTTTCTTGATTAGGATCTAATAAGGCCAATGCTTTACAAACCCTGATTGGCATATAAATAATGGAAAATGATGCTTTCAACCCATCTCAACCACATTTACTAATGGGGTTGTGCTAATAATTATGTGCATTTTCCAATTAGGTATAGATAAATAATATGAATAAATTATAATGAAAAGATTGAAAATTTTATTGAAATTTATGACATATAATGAAAAAATTATAATAGTAATTAATAATAATTAATATTTAATTTTTAGTTATTTTCTCTTTTCTTCTCCCATAATAGTAGTAATGTTTAAGCCTTTTATAAAATGCATAAATAAATTTTAAATTTTATATAAATTAATTGTACATATATTTTTTTTCTAAATTTGGTAGAACTATAGCTTCATCATATTTAATATATCACTCCTATTAGAGCTAGAAATTAAACCAGAAACTTCACATCAAAAATATCCTGCTGAACACCCAATCAATCCATCCAAAACCTCCAAAACTCCATAAAATACAGGTTTCTGCTCAACAAAGCATTAATCATATTAAACACAAGTTTCAACACTGTTGATTGTTCTAGATGACCTATATGATACTCACGGAACTTTGGACCAAATCAAAATCTTGACACAGGTTTCAACACTGTTGATTGTTCTAGATGACCTATATAATACTCACGGAACTTTGGACCAAATCAAAATCTTCAATATAAACAAAGCATTAATCATAAAGATTTTGATTTGGTCCAAAGTTCCGTGAGTATCATATATGTCATCTAGAACAATCAACAGTGTTGAAACCTGTATCATATTTTGATTTGGTCCAAAGTTCCGTGAGTATCACATAGGTCATCTAGAACAATCAACAGTGTTGAAAGCTGTGTGAAGGCGATTCTGCTGCTACAAAATTCGGGCTCGAATGTGGTTAGAACCGCCCAAAAGTAAAACTCCACGTGACGTGTCCTATAGAAATTCAGCCGCGCGAGATATGAGTCTGCCCACCACCTATATTATATTGCACACGGTCATGTCCCTAAATAGGCAGGCAATCAATCTCTACATAATGATGATGATGAGATACATAATCTCAAATCCTAGTGCACCTGGAGATAAGTTGCATCTCTTTCTTATGCGCGCATTACAGAATATTGAAGTCCAATTTCGCCAACTCTAAAATTTTCTGGTTCATATTAGACCTGAAATAATAAATGGCGAACATAGATTAGTGTATTGAGAACACTTACTGGAATTCAGGACTCTTTTTTCTGTACTCATCTGGACAAGGTTAGTACTTGAGCCATGAATAGTTTTGTTCATATATTTCGATAAAGTTCCTAGCCTCCCATCTAGGCACACTGCAATGCAGTGGAAATTCCAATGCATATTTCACCTGGAAAACACTGAAACAGTAATTAAATCAGTCTCGTGCCGATGCTAGAACGGTATAACACAAAATAAATAAATAAAATGCAGATGCGAAGAGTTTGCATATAATAATGGAAGCAGAAAAAAGTGATTGCAGCTTACCTCTCTCCGAAGGCTTTGATCAACGTGAGCTGGAGTCTGTCCTTTCAAAACTTGGGTTAGATACTGTGTTGTGAATGTCTTTGCGTCCTCCATGACTTTTTCTCCGGGAAACGAAATGTTTGAAGCTCGGAACAATGACAACATGCTTCTCACTTGTTCATCACCTCTTCCTTCTTCACAACTGGAATTGCAGAACTGCCCTTTTTCATCTTTGAAATTCTCTAAAACATCTGTTTCATGAATGTATGATATTCTATGAGAACTAAAGTATTACATATTTTTATTTAACTGTCAATCGACATCAAGGGCATATTTTAATCTCTCTGGCCTGAAGAGACGTTATACCGATGAATTCGGAGTGCCCGAAATGCCAAAGCTGTAGAATTGAGATTTTTGATGAGGGAATACCCGACGCCCCTTTCGTTCCAACAGCTACTCATCATCAAGGAATCAGGTTTTAATGATCAACCAACGAGTATTTCTAATCTGGAAGTGCATGCAATCACTGAATCCTATAAATGGTAAATCAAATATTTCATGCATAATGATTAACCTGTAAACGTAATCCATGACTAATTTTATTTCAGGTTGAAAATGTCTATCAATTCCCAGACATTCGATAATATGAACCATCTGAAGACGTCTGATTAAATCATCACCGCCATCACTACAGCGATCTTTCATGTCACTCAAAAATAGATGTTTGATATCTTGAACAAGCGTTTCGGCTCGTTCACGATATGCAGGTGCCTGCTCACGGGAAATACAATGTTATCTTGCAGAGATTGATGAATAATGGATTTTAACGATCAATTCTAAATGAACAGAAGGGAATGTGCAGAAGAATATATTGAGATTAAGATAAATACCGCGTAGGACGTTGAGAGAGAATGTATGACATCATCGTCCCACACGTTGGAATGATGATTTTAATGTCCGTCTTTCTGCATCAGTGCTCATGCTTCTGATTATAGGCGTGACAGATTTCTTTGGCACTAGCATTCCAATGTTTGGAAGTTATTGAGAGAAAGCCAATCGATCATTTGTGGAGTGGATCAACGATTTGTGGACGCCCCATCTGGAAACCAACGGCGTTAAAGAAACAAGAGCCATTAGCACTTGATTTCTGTATAAAATTTCGCTAGTCTTTGCTGACCTATTTATATTACAATTTCAGAAGAGAAATCCAAACAAATGGGATCTTTCATTTCATGCGACTTTGCATACTTGATTTCTTTTGTTTAGGTACAGGATTCTTTTGTCCAACATATCTTAAGGAAGATTTGAAGTACAGGTTTAAAGTATAAAATAATTTTAGTATTTTAAATATAAAACATATCTTTAAGGAAGATTTTAGTTCTATGTCTGTTATATTATAATTATATGGGAATTTATAAGATAATTCCCTGTTTAACAATGATTCCATTCCTGGTCTTTTATATATTTAACAAAATCTATTTAATGTCAACTATTAGCCACAAATTTTCGAGTTGGATTTCAACATTCTACGATGCGTACGTAGGAAAGAGATCGAACTTTGGCATTTGACAATACGATGGATATATTTTCCATCTGTACATATTCATTGTAGTGACGTGACATGATGCTGTGCAATATAGTACGTCCCCACATATATATAGGTGGCTGAAATATTGATACTGTAGTTTTCTACCTTAGATTTTGCATGTGTAGAGATTCATGGCATATGAATTTAGTAATGTGATACGATGCTATATAATAAAATAAGTCATTTTTATATATATATAATAATAATAATAAAGAAAATGGTTATATATTGACACCTGAAGTTTTTAATCTTAAATTTTCCGTGGAGCTTTATTTTGAGTGTACAATTAGGTTGGTATGGTGTTTAATTTTATTTAAATTTTATTTTAAGAGTGGTTGATATAATGATATTTGTAATTTTTTTTCTATCTTAATTCTAGGTGGAGTTTTATTTTTAAAGATTATAAATTAATTGGTGTGGTGTTTAGTATTATGGAAGAGAATAGAGATGCAAGTCAATTATAGATTTCAGAAAAAATATAATGAATACAGCACAATCTTAATGATCATGCAAAAATGTTTTATTCTAACTAATATGTTGTGAATACAATTTATTCTTTTTGGAAAAGAATAAAAAAAATTACCAAATAAATTTGAACAGTTAGAAATTGCTTTCAAGTTTTCAATCATTTTTATCTTAATTTTAGGTGGAGCTTTATTAGTTGGTGTAGTGCTTACATTTTATTATGAGAAAATTTTTATTCCAACTAACATTTCCAGGAACACAATCTATTTTTCCTTTTTAATTTTTTTAACTAGTACAAAATAAATTTGAAGAGTTAGAAATTGCATTAAAGTTTTCATCTTTTCTATCTAAATTTTAGGTGGAAATTTATTTTTAAGCATATAAGTTAGTTGGTATGGTGTTTACTTTTTAAATTTGAATTTTATAGAAGAGATTAGAGATTCAAGTCAATTATATATTCTAGAAACATGATGAATCTAGAAACATAATGAATATAGCACAATCTTAATGACCATGAATTTTTTTTATTCCAACTAACTTGTCCCGTAAGACACTCTATTTTTCTTAGAAAAAGGAAAAAAAAAAACATTACAAAATAATTTTGAAGAGTTAGAAATTGTGTTCAAGTTTTCTATCTTAATTTTAAGTGGAACTTTATTTTTAAGGGTATAAGTTATCTAGTGTGGTGTTTATTTTTAAGTTAGAATTTTATGGAAGAGGTTGAAGATTCAAGTCAATTATAAATTCTAGAAACATGATGATTCTAGAAACATAATGGATATAGCACAATTGTAATGACAACGAGAATTTTTTATTCCAACCAACATGTAACGAGAATTTTTTTTATTCCAACCAGCATGTCCCTCAACACAATTTATTTTTTTTGGAAAAAAAAAAAAACAAACATTGTAAAATAAATTTGAAGAGTTAGAAATTGGGTTCAAAAATCTAATCATACTTTCACGATGATCCCAAATGACCTATATGAATAGAAATATTGAAAGATGTAACAGTTCAAAATATAGTGTAATTCATGTAAACAATTGTTGCTATACATTTAACCTTTATGTGTAATTTTTAAATTGGATATTTTACTTATAACACTGTAAATTTCATTGAAAAAGTTTGAGAATTTTTAATAAGCAAATAGAATGAATGAAATGTTTAAGTAGAAAAATTGAAGACCAAATATGTCTAGTGTATTTCAGATTTTGTTATAAATTATACTTTGTTAACTTGGAGGAATGATTAAGATTAAGAGTTGTTATAAGTTATACTTTGTTAACTTGGAGGAATGATTAGAGATACTTACACAATGCATTTAATGAATACAGTGATTGGTCAGTGCATGGCATATTTTTAGTAAGACATAACCCTAAATATCATTTTCTTGTTGATTATTATTAATTTAATATTAACTAATGCAAGTTATAATGTTTGACTTTGAAAACAAATATTTACTTTTCAATATCTTTGAAAACAAATATTTAATTTTCAATATCATTGAAAAAACATTTTTTCAATCATTTGATTGGACCATAACTTGAAGCTCTTCTTGCAATATTTGCACAATATAATGCCATGTGGATAAATGCCTCATATTTTATTGCTCTAAATTAATGATGAATCTGCAATATTTATGTCATGATTTTTAGATATTTGTCCGATGACTTTTCATTCTTATGCTTAATAGGAAAACCACCTAAAATTAAAATCCTTTGAAAATAGCTCATATTTACTTGAATGACATATGTGTCATCAAATACTTCCTACCATAATTTAAGGAAGTATTTGCATAAGAAAATGGATAGGAACAAGAAGTAAATAAACATACTTATCAATAGTTACTTTCCATCACTATTTGTGTTCCTTGATACTCTAACAAGTAGTAGTAAATATGTAAATGTGTAGACTTACTAGTGGATACTACCCACCAAAAATATATGCAAGTCCTTGTCCCTTAGTTGGCAGTTATTCTTTCCACTTCATATATAGATTTGTAATTTTTATAAACGAATAATTTCCACTTGAGTACCGGGGGACTACACTGCAACAGTTGTTTACTTGTGTAATAAATAAAATGTAGACAAATTAATTAGTTTCGCAATATATAAATGTTACTTCTAGAAATTGTGTTTAAATATTTGAATTTTGAGTGTTAGTATCATTGCTATGTTATTTTTTATGCAAAAAATAATGCTTATTTCTCCATTAGGAGTAACTAAATGATGAAATTTTGCTACAAAACATGTAAAGTTATAGATAATAGAGTGTTCATGATGAGAGTGTTATAAGCATACAATAAAGATGAACAAGAACAAGATACACTTATAACAGAAAAGAAATCCAACCAATGTTCTATTAGACTTTGGGTATATTTATACATATATAAGATAATTGGAGCAATTTTACCTTATCTTAACTAACTATCATTTACTTTATCTTACATATTTTCCGAGTATTACTATCATTTACTAAGACAATGTGTATGCTGACAACATAGGTCTAAAGACCCTTACAACATCCCCCTACCCTCAATGCCTTGCTCCTCCTAAGAAAGGATGCATCAATGTCTTGGGTCGTTACTATTTTGAAGAAGTATTCTATTGGACATTGTGACTTTTCATGTTACATGACCACATCTTGCGTATCTTCATTATTCACATTTTTATTGCAGTCTTCTCAAGCATATGGACTGCTATTCGAACACATGAGTGCCATTCTTAGGAGTCTCTAATTAATCATAAAATTTGTGAAACATTCACATAAAAACCATCCCACTTTTTCATTACTACAATCCAAAGACAATTCTGGAATCTTCATATTGGGAGATTATCATAATGTTGTCATCATCTTTAACACTTCATCTCTTTATATATATTCCACTCATTTGATTTGATGTTCTTGCATCATTCACCACAATGTTTTTTTAAAAATGATTTCTGTTGCAAATTCCTTTTATGTTTTCAGTGTTTATTATCTTATAATATAACTGTATTTAAATTACGTGAAAAATATGACTTAGAATTTATGTAACTCAATTAACTATTTTTACAATATTTTTACAATCTTAGTCAACTAGTTGTCGATAGTCATCGACAAAAACTAACCGAATTTATTAGATAAAACCGATTCAACTTGACTCTAGCATCCTTCATGATAATTTTATTTTTGTACAAACCTCCATAAGTTTGAATTCAATAAACATATTAAAGCAATCTAATAATAGGTACAAGTCAACTTGCTTATGCTTTGTTGGTCGAATTTTTCGACTAAGTTCAAAGATGTGTGTGAAGAAGACTCATCCACTTCCATGTGCATTCTTGTTGTCCATATCGACCAACACCACAAATCAACCATGCCTAAAATTCGCCTGCATGGACTAGGTGGAACTTTAGTCAAATGAATCCCAATCAAAAATAAAACAATTTCATGTATGCAATTAACAAAATATGGTAACTAAATTTTGGCATCGCAGGTCCAATAGCAATATACCAGTCGACCAACAATAAAATACAAAGAGTTGATAACCTTAATTAAAATTTCTTGAACCTATATCTACTTTGCATTCTTGATCGAAACTCGTACCACCTGAGCTACGCATACATTATACCCTAAAACTTTTCCATGAATATACAAACAAAGTTTGAAAGGGTCAAATCACTTAGAGAGATTGACAAGGCAGTCCTACAAATTTTTCCTTACGCTTGCTTTGTCAAGCGTTCCATGGGAAGTTTAATGGTCGACTATTACATTGGGCGGCTCAATTCTAATTGGTTTTCCATTAATGACCAAGTCGATTAACCAGTCAATCCTTACTTTAGCCTTTTCCGAATAAAAAAATTATGAAAATAAACATATTCTTTCTGGTATGGTTGACTGATTACTCTAACGAAATGAAGTATCTTCTGAAGTCGAAGTTTAAGTCCGAGAAAAAATCAGGTCGAAGTCGATTTTTCTAATACTCGACCACAGCTTTAAAATTTAATGTCCAAGTGGACTAAAAAAATTAATGTCCGCCAACACGTTTTGAAAGTTGTATGCAATTAACAGCCCATCCTAACAATAATGCATATAAATTAAAACCAAATTATTCGGCCTCAGTATTAGTAATTTTTGGTGTAATATGTGAGTTGAAAAATTGAGTTGTTTTTAATGTTATTTTGGATTTTCTGGAGAAAAAATTTTGATTTGTGTTATTTAAATTGGTTTTTTGATTTTTTATTGTATGGTGAAAATTTTTTAAAGCACTTAACTTTTGCAAAAATTACTTATCAAACTTGAGATTTCAGTAAATTCCTGGCAAATATTAAAGAAATTAAACAATAAAACCATATAAAAAACTTCCAAAAAATCAGACTACAAACCACTGGAAAAAAAAAATTCCAAGCAAGGCCATGGTGATCTGTTTCTACATTCTGCAATGAAAGTCACACAAATACGAGTTTTATGAGCTCATCCCATTTTCATTTTCTATTTCATTAAGAATGGGAGCACTACCATTCTTCAATATCTCGACCGCTGCAGGCCGAAACTAGAACAATAGACTAGAACATCCAGTGACATCGATGGATGAACTGGAGCCTTGGCATCAGTGATCCTCTTTCACGGGTCGAAGGCCAGCATTCTCTCCAACGGATCCACTGCCTCGGGGGTAGCATGTGGAACTATGCTTTTCAGAGACACCGTGGTCATGGTCGGCAACGTAGACTGAACTTAGCGACAAATGACCTCGTTCTCGAGGAAGTCGAGGGAACCATTTAGGGAGGGCTTGGGAACCACACTGAAGATCTGTCTCAGCCACACTATGATGTCCATATCGTCGCTCAGGTTGTTGAAGAGAGCGTCGTCGCTATGGTTATGACCGAGAAGCTCTGCGAAAATGCAGCCGAGAGACCATACGTCGATGGTCGGGTTGTAACACTTCTCCTCGGCATCATCGGTGAATAGGAGCTCCGGGGGCCTATATCCAACAATCAACATCAACCGAGCCATCCAAGCACCTTCCATCAGGGAGAGACCGAACTCCCAAGGTTTTGTGAGCCAGTTGGGGGCGATGAAAACATTTTGGGGATACAGGTATTGGTGGAGGATGCTTGCAGAGTGCAAGTACTATATTGTGTATATCAGCTGGATTAGAATCAATTTGCATTCCATTGAAAGTATTTAAACACCATATTTTACTCGAACTTCTTCAGTCTTCTGAATTCTCCTCTTCTCTTTCATCAACTTATTTTTCTTCATCATCATTGTGGTCATTATCATCCATGTTATTACTATTGAAATGGTCAAAGTCCAATTTCATTTTATCCAAAACAATGGCAAAAGAGCCCCAACTTCCTTTTTTCAATAGAGCCACAACTTCATCTTTTCAATAGGCTTTATAATATTTATGATTCTGATGATAAACGGTTGAGTGACATATTGAAGAATTCAAACCTATCTTGGTGCCCAAATCTTTTCAGAATATGCCATAGAATACCATGATGGAAACTTGATGGGCATGGTGCTTGGATCCTTCCTTAATCAACTTCTTATAAACATGAAAGTATGTCCTTCTAGCAACATCGTCACTAACAATTTCAAGGAAGCAAGATTTTTCTTGATCAATAACTTGTCAAACATATATTCATTTACAAAAAAATCTTAATCTTTGTCTTCCATTAGTGCAACCTGAAGGGGTCTTAACATTATGAAAGATTATAGGTCTTAGCCTCTTAATGCACCATATAATTTTTCTCCAAATGGTTAAAGGCCAGAAAATTTATGGTGGAAATAGACAAGGGATGTATTTTACAATTTTGGTGTATGTAAAGAAAAAAAGTATTGAAAATAGTAAACACTATTAATTTCACACAGGAAGACACAGATAAGTTGACTCTATATGTGTATGTAGTTTCATGTACAATGGCTTTGTTGAACTTTTAGAAAACTAACGTCAAAGA
>APFE031580210.1:98678-115397 GCA_000404065.3 Pinus taeda | reverse complement strand
AGTGTTTGGAGAACCTGTCGGATGTGGTGGAGGTGCTCTTCCCAACTCTGGCTAAAGATCAGAATGTCATCCAAGTATACCACTACAAATGAGTTGGTGAATAGCTACAAGATGTCATCCATTAGCCTCATGAAGGTTGCAGGAGCATTCGTTAATCCGAAAGGCATAACCAACCATTAGAATAGGCCCTCCTTGGCTTTGAAGGTAGTCTTCCACACATCAGAGGGTCCGTTTGGTACCTGGTGATATCCTAACTTCAGATCAATCTTGCTGAAATATTTCGCCCCCTTTAGTTGGTCCAGGAGGTCATCAATCTGCGGAATTGGGTACCTATTACGGACAGTGATCTTGTTCAGCACGCGATAGTCAATACAGAATCCCCAAGTCCCATCCTTCTTATGTACCAACACGATCGGGCTCCCACAAGGCGATGAACTCGGACGGATGTGACCTTTCTACAGGAGCTACTGAATCTGCCTCTTGATTTCATCATTCTCCATAATGGAGCACCAATACATTGGTCCATTGGGTATTGGCGCACCTGGGGTCAGATCAATGGAGTGCTTGACCTGACAGTGCAGAGGAACCCCTCTGGGGGAGGTGAAGATGTCCTCGTACTCCTCCACGACCTTGTCCATCTGTAGTTGTCGTGTGGAGGGGCCCTATCTAGAGGCCGTGGCCACTGTCTTCTTCTTTCCTTGAGGGAATATTATCAGGAAAACAAATTTCTTGGTTTTGGAAATGAGCTTACTACATTGTTTTGCAGTAATCAAAGAGATGGCAGTAGGCGGTGCTACCTCTAGTATCCTGTACAACTTATTTCCAATGTAATAATAACAGCACGGAGCCTTGATTCATACACAGCATGTCGCTTCCACAAGTATGGTTGTCCTAATAATACATCACAAACTTCAAGGGGAGAAATGTCACACAATACCTCATCCATGAAGGGCTTGATGTTGTATGGAAGGCAACATTGTTGGCTCACACGAAGATCCCATCCTTGGTGAAGCCACCCGATGGTGTATAGTTGTGGATGTGTTGTGGTCGGTAAGCCCAACCGCTTCATGACCTCTACTGAAATGAGGTTCTTTTGGCTCCCGCTATCGAAAATGAACTGTAGCAGGGAGCCCTTTACCCACATTTGGGAGTGGAAGAGACGCTCCGCCTCCACTGGATCTTCGGGTTCATTTTTCTGGATCTTGGTGGTAGCAACAGTGGCATTGGGATCCGCATCAATGATCTTCTTCCCTTTATCATTCCCCTTGTCGAGTTATAACTCAGAGTCAGAACATGCATTTGATTTTGAAACCTTTAGCTCAGCCACCAGTGACTGCTTGGCCTAACACTCACTTGTGTTGTGAGTGGAGCTCTTATGGAACTCGCACCATTTTTTCGTGTCCTTTTTCGGCTTCGCAGCACTGTTCTTTGCTTGTAGCTTTGGCAGGTTGGCTTGGGCTACCCCGCCCTAGCTTTGTCCTTTGTTCTGTGGTTTAGGGGCACCTTTCCCTTGCTTTGGATTCGCAGACCCAAAGTCTTGCTTCTTTTGTTTAAGCTTCTGCTCGACCTTAACGGCATATCGGTATGCTGTGCTAAGCGAGGAGATGTTCAAGAATTCTATTTCTTCCTGGATGTACTTGTGCAGGTAGCTGCAGTATTTGAGTATCAAATGCTGCTCCGAATCCTTAATACCCAACTTTGTGCGAAGGGTATGGAAAAGACTCTAGAACTCCGGCACGTCTTGGTCCCTTCCCTACCGCAGTGTGGTCCACTTTATTTATTCATCCTCATAGCTTCTGATAGGGTAGTACTGCTCCTTGATGGCATCCTGGAATGAATTCTAGGTGGGTGCGGCTGAAAATAGTGAGCCAGTACTTTCATCCTTCTGCACGCAGTAGGTTTCCCACCAGTCCTTGACATGGGGGACTACTTTGAGAAGAGCGAAAACAATCTTTTCCCGACTTGAAAATTCATGAACAGAAAAATAACACTCTAGCAGATTTAACCATTTATCTACGACATCTGCATCTATCTTACCCTCGAATATGGGGATTTCAAAATTAACTTGTACCTTAAAGGGCATGGCGTTTCCAAAGTAGCTGCTGGAAGCCGATGCGTCACTTCTGGGTAGCCGTTGAAGGATCTGGGCAAAGCTGTCCATCATCGTGTTCCATTGTCGCTCGAGGGCTTCTTCGAGCAATATTTTGATCTCCTACCCCCTCATCTTTCTTCTCATCTGCCATGGGAGGCTATCGGGATTTGCGAGGCTGGTCTTGCAAAGGTTCAAGCCCTAACTCTTTATATCCCGACCTCGTTGGGGACATGCAAAGAAAAACAGAGAAAAGGCAGACCACTCTAATACCATTGATCCAGACTTAAACAGGAATGCAACAAATTACAGAGATAACCATGAACACAGATATACAACAGAAGGAATACTTCATTTCATTAATGTAAAACACTGAAATATGCTTATAAATAGTAATTGAAATAAACCAGCTAGGGCGATGGTATCTTATCTCTGAGAAGAGATGTGGTGGCCACATGCCTCTGAACTGTGTTACAATGAGGCTCGAAGGCCTACTTATTGTTGAGAAACATTGGAAAACCCTTAACGTTCCAAAACCTAACCCTAAAAGATGAAACACCAAACTGTGGGCCCCGTTTGGGTAAATTGGTACATCAACTTCCCGAGGTCGTAACTTTGGCATATGATCTCCGTTTGACACGTACAATAGCTCGTTAGAAAGATCTATCCGAGCACTACCACTTTGGGAAGGGAAAAATCAATCCATGGACCCATGTTGCCCCCAGATTTCCCAAAAAACGTCGTTTAGGGCCTCAAAACGGCTCTAGAAGTTCAGGACCCGAAAAACTACTAAAAATAGTAAGTTGTGCTACAATTAAGGAAACTAAAAATGCTGAGAGAAACAATGGTGGGGGTCCAGGTGGACTTGGCATGTGGCCACCAAGATCCACCTGGATCACCCACACCCAACAAGTGGGTTTCTATGGGGCATACTAATAACAATATGGGGACAATAAGGGCACAATAATAACAATAAGGGATATAATGACAATAGTAATGGGCGAATCACTAGTATTATAGGGGCCTAACAGTCACATTTGTATGGTGTTCCATCTGTCCCACCAGGTTACTAATCATTATTTGGAACTCGCTCTGGTGTTGCTTCTAGTATATGGTCTTCACCCATGTCATCCACAGGAATTTGACCTGGTTCTTCACTTACGAATACTGAACAGTTTGATCCATCAAGTCAATATTAAGTTGGTCCATCTGGTTACTATCCAATGTATCCACTTTACTCTAGGTTACCTCCATATGGAGAACAATATGCCCAATCTTCTTATCCTCCTTTTCTGGGGGGCAATCATATGGTAGTATATCCTCATCCTCAGGTCCAACTTATTATGGAATGATTGTTTGTCAATGGAAGCCTACAATGCATGTTCAACAAAGACTTGTGTATCCATCACAACCAATGCCATATGTTTCATCCATACCTACTACAGCTGTCATTACAACTTTACCATAGGCACAAGCTCAGTTGATTGTATCTCAACCTTTGCAAGCTGGTCCTTCAACATCTGACCCTCAAGTTTCAGGTCCACAGACTCAGTCTTCTCAGGCCATTTTACAACAACTGTTTGTGTCTAGAATCCAACAACCTCAGGCTAGTTTACCATTAACTGGGATGACTCGGACTTATATTGGTCTAATTTATTCACAACCTGGTCAAACTTACATTGGTGGGCAACAACCGTTACATCAACAACCATGGCAGCCACAATATCAACAACAGTAATTCCAACAATACCAAACTTATCCTAGACTTGGTCAACAAGCCTATGCTGGGTTTGGTCAACAACAAGTTTACCCAGGTCTTGGTCAACAAGCCTATGTTTGGTTTGGACAACAACAAATTTATCCTGGTGCCCAGCAACCACCTTATACTATATTTTCTCAACAAACCCACCCCTATAAAGGTTACCAGCAAGAGATTCCTTATGCTAGTATGCAAAGGCCTATTGCCCAGGCAATTCCATCTTACCCTGGTTATGCTCAACCTGACTTAAACCAACTATTTCCTTTTCTCAACACTTGAATTACCAGATTTAAATTAGCTTAACAATGATCCCATTCTTTATGCACCTTGGTGGTCGGTGATTCCACATAAATTACCTTCTGAAATTCCTAAAAATAATGGAAACCCTAGAGAAGATCTGTCCAATTACGTTATGAATTTTCATTTATGGTGTTCATCCAAATCCCTGAATAATGATTCAGTTAGACTACGTCTTTTCCAGCAAACACTCATTGGTCCAGCTACAAAGTGGTATATTGAATTACCACGATATTCATTTGACAACTTCACATCCTTAGCTACTACATTTCTAACCCACTTCTAGTTACCCATCAGATATGAAATTGGAATAGAATTTTTGACCAATTTTAAACATACCACTACTACTCACATTTTCTGTTCATATTCATGAGTGGCATCGTCATCATCGAATGGTCAAAAATTTTGTTCATGGTCAACTTTTAGCTGAATGGTTTATCAAATCCTTGTTTCCATATATCACTGAGGATGTGGCTAAAGGAGGAGTTGTTACTAAAGAGCAAGTAATTGCTCATGCCCAATACTTAGACTTGATTTACACCCAGTTTGGCATGCTCTATGATAAGATTCCAAATGCACCTAGACCAGATTTTACTGTTCCACCACCTCCATATAGTAAGGACTCTCATGTCAGTGACGATGTGATTGGGTCTTCAAGTACTCAAACAGCAAGTAGACCATCTATTCAAACACTAGCTATTTCAAATCAAACATCTAATGCACCTGATAATACACTTGCTTCTGAAATAAATGTCCTGTCATCTAACAAAGGTAAAAATGAAAAGCAACCTGGAAGCAAGAAAAAGGGGAAACCAAAAGGAAACAAAATCCTCCCCCTCAAGAGAAATCATATGATTCCTCTTCTCCAGCTAGGAAACCTCGTTACCCATGTTTTATTTGTAATGAGGAGCGCTTTACATGAGACTGTCCTCACTGCTCAGAAGTCTCAAAACTTCTTAAGACTTCTAATACATCCATTATGTTGACATACCCTTTTCCAAACCTAGAGACTCATATGGTTGCTACAGATCATGCTTCCACTTCACAAGTTCTCATGCTATCCGCCACTAAGCCTAAGACTGATGTTTTGGTGACTACACGAAGTAAATATTACGGTAATCCATCATCGTTTTCGAATAACCAGGCTACATATTGACCAAATACTTCGACCTCAACTTCGTCTAACTCTATTCCACCACCCATTGCACCAAAGTTAACAATAAAACCGCCTAAGGGAGTTGTCCATAAATCTACATTCAACCCTCAAGCTCGACCAGCACAAAATTACAACATAGTAGAAGATTTTGCTCAATCACCTTTTGCTATGTCGATCATTGAGGTGCTTCAAAATTGTCCCTACCAAAAGTAGGCTTTATTGTGAGAAATTGGTGGAATTGATCCAATGGGTTCCAATCTCGTGGTTTTTAACCATGCAGGCTATATGCCACAATTACTAGCACAATTATCATTCTTGATCCAAGTAAAAGCTTTAAATAAACTTGTTCACCGAACCATTGTTGACGAGGGTGCATCTACTTGTATCAGGTTAATGAACTGTTGGAAAACACTTGGCTCGCCACCTTTGTCACGGTCACCTACAATGTTAAAATCTTTTGACAGCCACACTTATACACCTTGTGGAATTTTAAGTAGCCTGCAAATAGAACTAGGGGGGAAAATTGTAACTCTTGAAGTTGAGGTCATTGATGGATCCCTTTACTAGAACATTTTGCTAGGAATATCGTGGGTTTATGCTATGGTTGTTGTGGTTTCGACATACTTCCATATGATCATTTTCCCTCATAAAAGCGGAATCACAGTAATTGATCAACTTTCCTTCTTTGCCTCTAGTTCACGGGCAACTTGAAGTGTTTCATTAGTTCACAAGCCCCTGCTATCTCTTTAGAATGTTGGAGTAGGTCTCTTCAAAGATTCTTCTCTAATGGGCACTTTTTTGCTACCGTCACCATCAAAAATGGCAGAAGTTGCAAAATTTGAGACCTGTAACATGATATCTTCCACTTCATCTGACTCATGGAATATTTCCAATAATTCTGAAGTTGATATGCATAATGAAACCATGTTGCTAAGGCCCATTGAGCTTGTATATAAATCAATCTTTTTGGATTGTGCGGCAAATCCAAATCCATCATCACCAATTGTATGGGTTGATCGTTCGTTAGAATATGGTACTTCCTCTAATCCTTTTTCATGTACATTTTCTAGTGATGAAGGAATCATCCAATCAATGATGACAAAAGAAGAACCATGGGAAAATTATGATCATCAATCCCATCGTCCAAATCATATAGAAAATATTCCAAATGAACTAAATCACCCTTCAATCATTGATTTCCTTTCGAATTATGTATTTATAGACATAGTCAATTCTAAACAAAACTTATCGAATATCGAAGAAACCATTTCTATCGATATTTCAACCAAACCTGGAATTGTAGGAAACATCCATGTTGGAAAATCTTGTTCTCCATCAGAACTTGAAACTTACCGTGCTCTTTTTCATGAATTTTGTGATATATTTGCTTGGTCATATGAGGAAATGCGAGGTATTGATTCTAGTATAGTTGAACACATGATTGAAATGTATCTTGATGTCAAGTCGGTACGATAATGCCTCTGTCCTATTCATTTGAAGAAGGTTGCTGCCATAAAAGTAGAAGTTGAAAAACTTTTGCGTGCTTGTTTCATATACCCTATTCCTCTTACCAATTCGGTTTCCAATATTGTTCCTGTCATGAAGAAACAAGGAACAATATGAGTGTGTTGATTATAGGGATGTTAATCATGTTTGTCCAAAAGACAACTATTCCACTCCCTTTATCGACTAGATAATTGATGATTATGCCGGATGTAAAATATTTTAATTTATGGATGGCTTTTCCGGTTATAATTAGATCAATTTCCACCTAGAAGACCAATATAAAAATGGCTTTATTTGTCCCTGAGGCACATTCGAATATAGAAAAATCCCTTTTGGTTTGAAGAATTTTGAGGCAACTTTTCAGAGGGCTATGAATTATGCCTTCCATGACATCAAACACATTGTTCAACCCTATCTAAATGATTTACCTGCTCATTTCGGGAAAAGGGTTGATCACCCGCAACATCTGAGAGCCATATTTTTCTGATGCCGACACTACAAAATTTGACTCAATCCACATAAATGTGTGTTTTGTGTTGGTTATGGTCATTTTCTTGGTTTCTTAGTGTCTAAAGAAGGAATTCGACTCGACCCTTTGAAGGTTAAGGCAATTCTTGATTTGCCTCCACCTTCCAATTTACTTCAATTACAGAGACTCCAAGGGAAGGTTAACTTTCTAAGGAGATTCATTCCCAACTATGTTGAAATAGCTAAAGGATTTACTCGTATTTTGAAAAAGGGAATTCCCTTCCATTGGGACCAGGTTGCGCAAGCTTCAATTGATGCTCTTAAAGATACCCTGATTTGAGCATCATTAACGTATGCCCCTAATTATCAAAACAACTATTTCCTGTATCTTGTCACTGTAGATACAACCATTGCTATGGTTTTAGTCCAAGAATAAGATGGGACTGAACATCCAATGTATTATTTGAGTCGTAATCTCAATGATACAGAAGTTAAGTACTCCTACGTTGAAAAGCTAACTTTGGATACCGTTCAAGTTGTACAGAGATTTCACCATTATATCCTACTTCAAAAGACCACTGTCATTTTGGATTACAACCCTATGACATACATCTTGTCACGTCAATCGCTGGGGGGGAAATATTCGAAATGGATTCTCATTTTGCAAGAATTTGATTTAGAATTCATCAAATCCAAGTCAAAGAAATCTCTAGTTTTTTCCGAGCTTCTTTGCGACCTTCCCTCTACCACCAGCGACTCAACAATGGAACCATCAATTTCGGATGAGTCTTTGTTTCTGATATTGTCATCTGGCCCTTGGTATGGAGATATATTGATCTATCTCCAAACCCAAACTTTTTGGACTGATACCTCTCGCTCGTAGCAGTGATGCATTTGATATCAAGCCAAAGATTATCTGATCATTGGCGTCACCCTTTACCTTCGTAGTATCAATATGATTTTATGAAGGTGCCTCACACATGAGGAAGCCAAGAAAGTTCTGAATGATTACCATTCTGGTGCTTGTGGTGGACATTTATCTAGTTATGCTACTGCATAGAATATTCTCCATGCTAGTTATTTCTGGCCAACCATATTTAACGATTGCATTATTGATGTCATAAGTTGTCATGCATGCTAGATTTTTAACCATAAAACTTAATTACCACCTGCACCACTGCATTACATCATCGTTGTTGGACCATTTGCAAAATGGGGCATTGATTTCATGACATGTAACCCTCCCTTGGCTGGGGGGCATGGTTATATTATTGTCATTGTGGACTATTTTACGAAATAGGACAAGGCGATGCCTACATTAAACAACAGTGGTGAGATGGCTACACTTTTTTTCTTCAACCATGTGGTTGCACAATTTGGTGTACCACAAGCCATAGTTACACATGATGGTTCGCATTTTCGCAATCACATGATGACTGAATTAACTGCCAAGTTAGGAATTTCACATGATAGTTCTACTCCTTATATCCATAGGCAAATGGACATGTTGAAGCCATCAACAAAATTCTCAAGCAAATGCTTCAATGAATGATAGGAGTTCACAAAAAAATTGGAATTTGATCATGTACTCACCTTTGTGGGCTTACCAAACCTCGGTAAGAAACGCAACTGGATTCACACCTTTTCAATTGGTGTATGGTCTGGAATAAATCTTGCCCATACAATGTGAAATTTCATCACTAAAACTCACGATTGACTTGTTACCTGACACTTCTGATGAGGAAGCACATTTCTTAGAACTCATCCATCTAGAAGAAACATGTCGTGAAGTCGCGTTGGCCAATGAAGCACATAAGAAACGAATTAAGGCACAATATGACAAAAATGTCAAGCCTCGCATATTCTCATAAGGAGCCCTGGTCTTGCTTTATGATCAAGAAGTTGATAAATTAGGAGCAGGAAAATTTGAACCACTATGGATGGGCCCCTACATTGTCAAGCATGTTTTGATAGAAGGTGCTTACGAGTTGTTTGATTATGATGGAATTCCATTGTCATAGCCCCGAAACAGGTTGTATCTTAAACATTACGATGCTTGAATGTGCGTAGTAAAAAAAACTGTATATATGCTTTGATTGCGTGTGTGTGTCACAATGTTACTTTTAGAGTTTATATGTGGTTTAGTAATCCGCTTTGCATTTGTTGCAGATATCAGAATCTTTGGAACCATTTGTTGGTTATGCCAATGGCACTAGTCATAGTACGCAAAACCTATCTTCTGCAGCATGGGCCATATTCGCTCCAAGTGGCTATTTAGTGAGTTTTCAAGGGATTTGTATCATTCATTCTATGAAAAATATCATTGAGTATAGTGCATTGATCGAACTCCTCTCTGATGCCATTTCACTTGTCATTCACCAAATCATCATTAGGCTAGACTCACAACTTATCTTACTACAACTTACGAATGTTTATTCCATCTGAAATCTAACTATTTATTGTATGTCCCTTAGAGTTCGTCTCTTGGAAAGACATTTTGATTACATTCAATATCAACACATTTCCACGAACTTTAACACATTGACTGATTCTTTGGCGGGCTATGTGTTAAACAGACATTTATCACACTTTTAAAAAGTAAATTTTCAATTCACATCAACAGTTAAATAGGATTACACATAACCATATAAAAACACTGAAAGTAAAATAGATAAATGTTTAAGGTTTTTACAAAAATTTGTGTCCAAGGCATGTTGGTCATCTGACCTCAAAACTCAAAATGCATACAGTAAATCATCCTAAGTAGATCTAATGATGCTCATAACAAGTCACTTCCTGAGCTATCATGTGCAATAGCCTCATCCAATAGCTAGGTATACCAATAGTATGGTGTTGTAGCCTCATTGGTAACTCCTCGATTCAAACATTTGGTATACCAAGGGTTAACCCCTCTATATGATCCTACAACTCCGCCAATGTCTCGGTCAAATCCAAATCCTGGAGAGCTGCTCTTTCAACATTTCTCTATGCTAGTTCACCCGCCTCCTATTGATGACCCATTAGTTGAACAATACCAACATTTGTATGCATGAGGACATTTTTAGTTTAGTCTTGGAAACATCAAAAAACATAAAAAAACATGTAAAAATTTAAAAAATCAAAACACATGGTCAAAACAGTTTACCTATAGCACCCTATTGAGCACCCACTGGTAATCTCAAATCTGGATCTCCACGAAAATCCATCCCTGCATATGGATGCTCCTCGATGACAATGTGTTGTCGATGGAGCCAACTGAAGAATGTAGGAGGAAATGAGATTAATGATTGACCAGCATGTCTAGCCATCAACTCGAGCCATCTCTGCATCCATGTATCTTTGGGACCAGTTAAATTCAATGACACATGCTGAGGTTACATCAATGGAATTCTCTCCACAGTAAAAGCAATCAAGATCGAACCATGACCAAATTTTTTTGTCTTGCTGCTTTTTACTTTAGTTAGTTGCTCTTTCATCGAAGAAAGTATTGCCTCACACCATTTGAATATAGTTGGCTCAAGACACTCAAGCACATACTGCATGTATGACCTATTCGCCAGATGAAGTGTCGCACTACCCGCCAACTTTGCAATAGTGAAGAGAATTGTTCGCAAAGGCAAATCACGAACATCCCTGATGTTTATCTTCCCATATTTCCTAATATGTGTACCTGGCCAACACAACTGTTGAATGTAGTCCCTCACTGATTCACCCCCACGGGCAGAACCTAAAAGAGATATGGGGGCACCAAGTCTCGACAATCTTGTAAGGAAGTAAATACCATCGATCAATATAGAGAGAACTTTTCCCCTATGTGAAAAGCGTGTTATGCTGGATCCTATGAATAAACTAAGAAATGCAATAGTTCTAACTGTCGCCTCATCTCGGACAACCTAAAATATTTGAGTAACCCACAATCTCTAAGGGCCTCAACAGTACTAGGATCATTTAGGGCAATCATATTCTGTTCTTCATGTTCTCTTTCACGCCAAGTAATAGTCATGTTGATCCGATCAAAGTCTGAAATCAAACCATAGGCTTAGTTAGGATCCATTTCATGCAAAAGTTTGAAGATATTTTGGGTAAAATAGATGAAACAAATTTCTAAATTGCACCCAACGCAGCCCTGGTCTTTAGAAAATGCGCTCAAAGTAGGTACCCTTCTGCTTGACTACACTGTAGCACAGTTTTTGATGCATTGGGCTGCGTTGATCCCAGGGCGAGGTATATTTGACCTAGTGACCCCAAAACCCTAAAAAAATAGCCTAAAATTGAAAAAGAGTGACCTTAAATGAAAGATAAAAGGTAGATCTCCTACCTAGTCCTGATGGCACAAAGAATGATCCACAGAATCTCCCGCAATAAGTTGCTGAAGTTCGAGGTAAAAACTGGATTAGAGCACAAAAACTGAATGGTAAATATCAAATGCTAAAAATGACTTGGTAAATTCTTGTTTTATGGTTATTTCATGTTCATTAAATGAATAAGATATGGTTTTTACCTATTTTTTTCCAATGAAATAGGTATTTTTAATCCGTTTGGTGGTTCTTTCAGCAGGTTTACAGCTGATATAGTGAATTTGACGTGCATGATCGTGAATTGTACTTCTGACGACAGAGCAAACTTTTATCTCTTTTTCGAGCTCTGTTAAACATCGAAAAAGGAACCCCCTAGTGTCCTCTTTAAGCTCTTTTCAGACTCTCAAAATATGAAAATATTGTTGAGAGCTTGTCCTTTTCAGCTCGTAAACAGATTGGAAATGACATCTACTCAGTATAAGTTTAACCCTTTTCCAAACTGAGATAGATTACTTACGAAAAAGGAATACGTTGATTGAACTTGGTCAATAGGTTCTCTCTTGTATTATTTTATGCTTTTTCAGACTTGAGAGATAATTTATGAAAAAGAACTTGTGGAGTTTTCTTTTTGACCATTTTCAAACTCTCTAAATATGGAAAGGATCAAGTTCTCATTGTCTTTAAACTCGTTACAAAATCAAATAGTGAAAAACTTGTCCATCATGACAAGACCAAGTTTCACCTTCGCTAGACTCGTTAAAGCATCACATAGAAATGGATTCACCTAAACGGTGGGATTATACAACAAGCATATGTTATCCTCTTCAAGCTTGTTTAAAAAAATAAAGAGGTACTGGTCAACAATGACTGGGGAAAATGGGAAAAGGGATAAATCACTTTATGGTAGCAAGTCGCTCTTGAACATGACACTTTCACTTCATCTTTGTGACTATTTGGGTTGGGTTATCTACTTGATGGTTATCATACCTATGGTCTATCACACCATCCATCACTTTGGTTTTGGGTCAATGCTGCCAATTCATTTAGTGTCGCTGACATGTTCAAGTCACTCAGTGAACTTCATCCTTTGCAATACTCATAAACCTTCATTTTCATGACCGCCGTTCCTGAACATTGTGTTATCAGTCACATTTTGTCTTCAAAATCCTTACACTCGTTTCATGTCATTGATGGGGGATACATCAAGGCCCTCCTATGATAAGTCGCTTCTTTTCGGCATCAACACATTATCCAAGAAGTTGACCTAGAAACACCCTTCCATTACCTTGAGGCTTGCATACATCAATGGCAAGCTTCTCGCTTACGATGATAGGTTGACATCACAGGCCTTCGACCGAAACACTTTGTATGGTGTTCGACATCAAAACATCTATTCACACCATGCATAGTTTACTGTAATAACTTGAGAATCATTATCATTATCGATGATTTCTCTTGCATATGTTAACAGCTTACAACATTGGCTGGTAATCAAACAGTGCCTTCCCATGTTTGAATTCAAATCATATTTTCACATGGTTAGACTCATACTTGAGTGAACGATTGGACGAGATAGAAGACCCTAGATCTAGTTTCATCCATTTGAGATGCGATTTCATGATAGTACTAAATCATCTATATAGAAATTATGTTTACAAATCCAGCTCTATAGATCTACTGCAAGTTAACCCGATAATGCAATATAACCAAAGAAAAATAATTTAACTTACTTCTACAATCAATTTGCGAAAGCTTAAAATGTTTGAGCAAGAATGAGCTGAACACATATAACCAAAAGAAGAATCAATGCACATGAAAACAAAAAAGAATACTCAGGGGAAAGCCTCAACTAAAAACCCCACTACATGTATTATCATACAAGCTGGAAATATCTCAGGATTACACAAAGCCTTAGCTCTCACAGCTAGCCAGCTCTCAGTACAATCCTCACTGATGCTCACAGGAAAAATAGACTTCTCATAAGCCTTCTCTGCCCTCCAAGCTCTTATTTCCTTGCGCAATTTCTCCTGGGTGATCCTCCTGTTACCAAGTGGAGCACTGATCTCTCACACTGATCTCACACCCTGTAAAACTGTGCAATCCTCAAGGAATGATCTTCCTTCTGCATGCATGAGTTTTGTTTATAGGAAAACACATGCAATTGATAGTTCATTGTCCCTATCTTTAATCTCAACTAGGTATTTCTCAGAATAGACATGCATGTGTTAATGATGAGAGAATTTTCAGTTCTCTAGAGTACACTAGTTGAGTGCATGCTTGCATCAACTGACTGATAATTCAAAATTAGTTCCTCAAACAGTTTGGAACTAATTTAACTGGACTTAACTTAGTAAACTAGGCTAACTAATTACAACTCAAATATAACTCAATCTTATCTCATTAATTAAGGGATAATATCCTTAATCTAAGGGATAATCTCCTTAATTTAAGGGATAACTGTTGCATGACTTTAGAAAGACTTCTAACCTAAATTTCTCCAACTAATTAACTCAAGATGATTTAATTAATTATTTTTCAAGCAACTAGTGAGACTAAATTCAAATTTTAATTCACAATTTTAACTCAAGGACAAATTAAAATTGGAATATTCTTGTTGCCACATTTCAACACTCACACTCAACAAGAAAGGGATTATTTGCCACCCCGATATTGTCTCTATGGAACTTAAATTTACACTTTGACAATTCCTTTTTCAAAATGTCAGCATATTGCTCCTCTGTCAAAATATGTTGCAGCAACATGATCCTCTTCGCTACACAGTCTGAGATGATGATACTGGATATCGATGTGCTTGGACCTATCATGAAATACTGGATTCTTAGAGAGTTTGATACAATTCGAATTGTCACAATAGATCATAGTTGGATCCATCCTCTGATCAAACAACCCAACTAGGATTTTCCACATCCATATGGCCTCACATGTTGCCTGACTTGCAGCCATGTATTCAGGCTCTGCTGAGCTGAGTGCAACCGACCTCTGTTTCCTACTGTACTAAGAAACTGTACCTGACCCAAGGTTGAAAATCCCTCTTGATGTTCTCTTTCGATCTGATGGACTCCCTGCCCAATCTGCATCAGTGAATACTTGTAGCTTCACTCCCTCTATCTGTTTGTACCATAATCCATACTGAGATGTGCCTAAGGTATCTCAATACATTCTTTGTCGCCTTCCAAAACATCTTGGTAGGCTGAACCATAGCTTGACTCAGCTAGTTCACCGCATACCACAAATTTGGTCATGTGTTCACTAAGTACATCAGTGAACCCATGAGCTTCCTATACATAGTACCCTCTACTACTTCTCCTGAAGTAGCATCCTCCTTCCTCCAGTTACCAGCTAGAGGAGTCTACATGGGCTTGCACTTCTCCATGTGGAATCTCTTGAATATCTCATTGGCATACTTTCCCTGAGACACAAACAACTCCCCATCCTTCTTCCACACATCCATGCCAAGGAAGTAATGCATGAGACCCATGTCTTTCATCTCGAATTCTCTTGCAAGGTCCTCATTGCAAGACATGATCAACTGATCATCACCTGTAAATATGAGATCATCAACATAAACTCTTGAGAGAAATATTCTCCATTGTTGTCTCTTCTCAAGGCCTTGATCTTCTTCCCTGACTCTTTCTCGACCAAATCTTTGAACTCACAAAACTTTGTGAAGGTTTGGTCCTTCTTCTGCATGAAATAAATCCAACATTTACGAGAAAAATCATCAATGAAAATCACATAATACCTTTGCTTCGCTGTGGATGCCATCGAGAATGGTCCACACAAATCAGTATGAACTTGCTCTAAGATAGCCTATGCTCGACTATCTCGATCATGAAAGGAAGACTTGGTGTACTTTCCCAAGGTACAACCTTTGCATGTGTCAACTTGCTCAAGTTTACCTTTGGGAAGTCCTGTAGATATCTACTGCATTATCGTCAAGGCTCCATGACACAAATGGCCCAAATGCCTGTGTGACAACTCGCTAATGTATTAGCTTTGCACCAATTCTGCTTTCGTACTCAATGTTGCACAATCATCTACCTCTAGTTTATAGAGATTCTTCACCTGAATCCCAATCCTCTTGGCCTGACTCGTGGCTATGTGTCTTAGGAACGCATTTCCTTTACTAAATACAACATCGTAGCCTTTGTCCTCCAACATCATGACTGATACCATGTTCTTCTTCAGTCCAGGCACATACTTCACATCTGTCAAGGTGATAAGAGCTCCATGCTCCCTCTGAAAAGCAACCGTGCCCACTCCTAAAACACTATACTTTCTGTCATCACCCATCTCTATGCACATCTTTAGGTCTTTCCCCTCCAAGGTACTGAATAAAATTTTATCACCGGCCATGTGGAATGAGGCTCCACTGTCAAGATACCAAACACAACCCACCATTGATGACACCATGCATGCAATGAGGGTAAAGTCCATTTCGAACTGAGAGGATAATGCCTCACCTTCCAATCCTTTCGAGGATCCCTTCTTGGACTTCTTCGATGGGAAATTAGTCACATAATGTCCCATCTCGTGACAATTAAACCATCTCACTTTACACTTGTCAACCTTCTTCCCTCCATGAGAAGAATTCAATTTGGAATGGGAAGCCTTCCCCTTTCCTTTCCTTGCCTTACTTGCTAAGGCTAGATTTTCTTCATCATCATTCTTAGATGAAGAACCATCTCGTGTGCTTCTCCTAATCTCCTCTTGCATGAGATCCGACCACAGTCGTTCCTAATCCGACAGTTTCTCCCTTCCGTTCACAGAGTCCTGGTAGCTATTTGTTATACGGGAATAGTGTCCACTCAGATGCTGCTATTCCCACTAAGATGGGTGGCTATCTTAGAAACAAACAATCAAAGTCTACTATTGATTCCTTTTATGAAAATAGATGAGAGGAGAACCAAGAGGGCCAACCTGAGTCTTGCGCTCGATTTCCTCTCCTTCTTGATAGAGTTGTGCTGCTTCTTCTTTGTCTGCTCAGCTTCAAAAAGACCTGTAGAATCACAACAACATACTACTATGCAAGAAACAAGGATCTAAATTCATAAATAATGCAGGATCAGATGTGCATTAACCATATACAAGCATATATAAACAAGTACATAAGAATATGGAAGGA
>APFE031580210.1:45943-86043 GCA_000404065.3 Pinus taeda | reverse complement strand
TCAGAAGAATCATCCAGAATCTCAGATTATGGGGCAAAAAGAAGCAGGTATACAAACAAGAAGAAAACTTGCAGAAGCTTCAAGTTATTTGGCATTACTCTCTTCTACTGAACCACAAAATGTAAAAGAAGCATGCAAAGATGAATTTTGGATCAAAGCAATAGATGAAGAACTTGAGCAGATCGAAAAGAATGACACTTGGGAGTTGGTTCCTAGACCAAAGGATAAGAATGTTATCGGAACAAAATGGGTCTTCAAAAAAAAACTGAATGAAAATGGAGAAGTAATTAGAAACAAAGCCAGACTTGTTTGTAAAGGGTATGCGCAGCAAGAAGAAATAGACTTTGAAGAAACCTTTGCTCCTGTTGCAAGACTTGAGGCCATCCGAATGTCCTTGCTCTCTCAAGTTTTCAAAACTTCAAAGTATTTCAAATGGACATGAAATCAACCTTTCTGAATGGAGACTTGGAAGAAGAAGTATACATTGAACAGCCAGATGGGTTCATTCTTGGAAATGATCCAAATCTTTTGTGCAGATTGAAAAAGGATCTCTATGGGCTCAAACAAGCTCCAAGGGCTTGGTACTATCGTTTGGACAAATATCTTCAGCAACAAGGTTTTTCAAAAGGATCAGCAGATAGCAATCTTTATATAAAAGTTGAAAATGACAAATTGCTAATACTTGTTGTGTATGTAGATGACATTATTTTTGGCAGCAATGAAGAAGAGATGAGTCAAAGCTTTGCCTTGGTCATGCAGAGAGAATTTGAAATGTCTTTGCTGGGAGAAATGACATATTTCCTTGGTTTGCAAATCCAACAAAAGGAAGGAGGGGTCTTTTTATCTCAAACCAAGTATCTCAAACAGATTTTGAAGAAATATGGTATGGAAGATGCAAAACCAGTATGTACACCCATGGTCACAGGATGTAGTCTCAGTGCAAATGATGAGTCTACAGCAGTACATCAACCAACCTACAGATCTATGATTGGAAGTTTACTTTATTTGACAGGTACTCGACCGGACATCATGCATGCAGTTCGAATAGTTGGAAGATTTCAGGCAAATCCGAAGGAGACTCATCTTCAGGCAGTAAAGAGAATTTTCAAATATCTTCAAGGGACTCAAAATTATGGCTTATGGTATCCTTGAGATACAGATCTTACACTTCATGCTTATACAGATGCAGATTGGGCCGGAAGCATGGATGACAGGAAAACCACAAGTGGTGGTGCATTCTTTATGGGTTCCAGACTGGTATTCAGCAAGAAACAGAGTTCGATTGCCTTGTCTACAGCTGAAGTGGAATATGTTGCTGCTGCATCTTGTTGCACCCAACTTCTTTGGATGATGCAGACTTTGCAGGATTTTCAAATCACTTGTACACCACCTATCCCCATCTTATGTGATAACACAAGTGCAATCAGCATCTCAAAGAATCCTGTTATTCAAAGACAAAGCATATACCGATCAAATATCATTTTCTTCGGGAACAAGTTCTTGAACAAAAGGTCAAGTTGAAGTATGTTCCTTCTAAGGAACAAGTTGCTGATATTCTCACCAAACCATTGCCCAGGGAGGCCTTTGAATACCTCAGGCACAAGCTGGGGGTTGTTGATGCATCATCATGTTGAATCTCTTTTTTTTATGGTTGTCCGTACAGGTTCAGGGGGAGCATATAATGCATTGTTGGCATTATGGAGGATGTGTAGAAGGAGATCTTGGAAGTAGCTGCAATATGTCTCTATCTCTTTCATGGTGGATTATGGTTCTTCATTGCAGATCTGGTTCATATTCAGGGGGAGCATGTTTTTAGGGGGAGCATAACCCTTTTCCCTTGATGTCAAAGGGGGAGAATGAAGCTGAAGCTTTTGAGGTCTTGAGGTTGCCATCAAGTCCAAAGGGGGAGATTGTTGGCATTATGGTTCTGGTATGATGTTTCAGATGTTGTACTTGATGGCAACACCCATGGCATGGCTCTCATTTTGATAAAAATAAATAAGTACGCAGGAGAACAGTTCAGGAGGTGCGTACCCGCAGGTATGCCATGCAGGGACCGCGTCCTAATACGCAGATTACCCATCCATGAGGTGCGTACCCCAGTGCACACATTCCAAGGCAGTTAAGCGCCCACACGTGGGGTTTCTCATGGTATTTAGCCAACAGTATTGAGTTATCATGGTTTTGGTCCGTGGTATTGTTTATTTTATTATTTTTATTGAGCCCCATGATCCTTGATTTGAGGAAGAACTAGCCTATATAAAGCAAAGGAGATCATTTCGCTTGAGCATCTTTTGAGTGATTGAATATCTTGAGATCTGATTTATTGGGTTCTCGGTTTTAAAAGATTGATCTATAAAGGAGAAGTTAGAAGCGAATCTGCGAAGGGTGATCTTTTGAGCACAAGTTCAGATCTGAGCATCTGAGGTTATTTCAGCTCTAGTCCAAGGTACGCAGAGGCGCCGAAGGTTCAGTGCGTGGGTACGCAGAGGCACCGAAGGTTCAGTGCGTGGGTACGCAGAGGCGCCGAAGTATCAGTGCGTAGGTACGCAGGGCGACAGTGGTTCAGGTGCGTGCTCTCTGTAGCAGCACGCGGTTCGATTATTCTATTGGGTGCGTACCTGCTGTGAAAATACGCGGCGCGATTATTCTTTTGAGTGCGTATCTCCTGGGAAGTACGCGGCGCGATAGTGCCATTGGGTGCGTACTATACGCAGATCAGTGAAAGGAGCAGTGCGTGGCCACGCTGTCAAGCAGAAGGAGCTCTGCGGGTATACGCAGAGAGGCAGAAGGAGAACTGCGTAGCAACGCAGGCCAGTAAAAAGAAAAACCGCGTATTTGTGTTAAGATCTTCTGTTGGTTGGATTTTTCTGTTGATAAGGTGTTCTGGGTTCTGTTCTGTTGATCTGGTTATTGCAGCTGACTGTATAATCTACATGTACTTGATGATCATTTGATGTATATGGATCCAGTTTGAAAATTTATGAAAAGTGGTCCTTGAAAAGAAGTAGGGGGTTGTAGCTCCCTTCCAGGAGAGACTGGAAAACGAGAGAGAGTTGTAGCTCTCTGCAGGTTGCAGCCTGCGTACTGGTAAAGGACTGCACCAGTACAAGACCATTGTAAAAGGAGTTTCTAATTTGAAGAAGATAGAGACATATTGCAGCAGGTGGTTTTCACCCACATTGGGTTTCCACCTTATATCTGGTGTTCTTTGATGTGACTGTCTTATTTTCTTGTTCATGCTCATTATTTATGGTATTGGTATGCAAAAATAATTCAAAGTATAAATAAGAAAGATTTGGTAAAAGAATTAGATAATACTGATTCACCCCCCCCCTCTCAGTATTATTGTCAACAAATGTTGTATAATGATCTCGAATTGTTATCTGCATAAGAACTTTAATTTACTTTATACCTAGCTTAGACTGTTATCTAATTTGTTTTATACTTGGTACTGCACAGTTATTTCATTTGCTTATTATCGAGTGTAATTGAAGTGTGTTCAATGTATAGATGTTGCTTGGATTACTTTGTTTGAGCAGAAATTGAATAAGCAAGAAGACCTCTCCTAAAACAATTGAGTTCAACAGTATTCCTTCCTAGTTGATAGAATAGGTTTCTTTTTTTACTTAGAGAATTAGGAGCTACAGCAAAGAGAATTAAAATAAAAAATCCCAACAATCTAACATAAGCAAAATCACCCTCACATCATCTACAAACTAATTGGATAGAGATTAAGTCCTATGAAGCTTAATAAACATCCCTAAGAATTACAACACTAATACAATTAACAAACATCACCCCATCTTGAGTTTAGATCCTAACAAATACATAACAACCTAATAAATAACTTCTAAGCACATATTGTGCACCCGTACTTCATCAATCTACGCACCCTGGTTGACAATTTATGATTGCCAATTCAAGGACATTGAATTGACCAAACAGCTACCCCCTCGTATACCTGTGGGGTTTCTTCCTTGCCTTCTTTTTGGCCCCGTTGTCCTTCCTATAGCTCTTTTTGTCTTTCTTGCATCACTAACAGTGTTTCTTGTAGCACTGACAGTGTTTCTTGTATCACTATCTAGGGATCCTGTAGCAAACCTTTTCCTTTCTATTGGAGCATCACAGGTGCCTTGGTTCACTTGGATGATGTTGACTTGGTGACATGCTTCCTGCCATCGGTGATGGTAGCCTTTGGGGTTGCTTGTGGTGATGTGATTTCCTCAACCTTCATTCCCAAGGAACCTAGCGCCTCCTGCTGGTTTGGTGATTCTTCAATTATGATGGTAGTTTTGTAGGTGTTTGTGCCTTCCCCTACTTGATCCTGGTGTCTTTTCTTGTTTTAAAATAGAGGGGAGTCTACCTTTGCCTTTTCCTCTTAGACTTGATGAGTGTTCTCAAGGTAGCCAAGGCAGTAGCTTCCTCCTTTTCAGTTGGTTCAGGAGACAATATAGGAGATTTCTCCTCTTCTTCAATATGATTCTCAAGGCTGGTTTCTTCCTTATGCTCCTCTTCTCCTTTCTTTTCTTATTTTTCTTCTTCTTATTCTTCTTCGTCTATTTTGTGTGTCTCTACCTCCTCTTCCTCTTCTACTTCTTATTCTTATGTTTATTCTTCTTCCTCTTCAGCACTAGAGGTTGGGGTCCCACCATGTTCAAGGACTTGGGTTTCAAGGAAGGCCTCTTTGTCCATGTCTCTAAATGTGGACGAGAGAACATGAATTCTCAATTGGCTCAAGGCATCTTCCATTAGTAACTTAATGAGACCATGGTGTGTTAACTGTTGGTGTTTCCCATCTTTCACCTTCTGACTCATGTCCATGATGGATTGTAAAAGGAAATAGGGCACATTGAGCCTTTGGTTTATGGGTATTATGTCTCTTAATCTCAACTCATGGAGGAGTCTTAATTGGTAGCCATAGACTACATTTAGTCTCCCTTCACAAGAAATGTACTTAAGGATGTGGTAGACCGCCTCATTCTAGGGATAGGGAAGGCTCTCCCTTCTGACCCCATTTTTGTCTTCAAGTGGATTTTCATCATTTAGGAAGAAATTTTTCTTAGAAAAGGTGTTGTTAGCCTTGTCTTCTCTTCTCCATTGTATCCCTAGAGGAAGTGTGGTTACTCTGTTGATCACATCATGGTTGATTTTAATGGACAACCATCTCACCATAGTGGTAGCACTTATTCTTGCTTGAGGGCTTAGTGCCATGGAAAATTCATAGGCTATATCATCATCGTATCCTTTGAGAAACTCAAAGAAGCCTAACCAATGATTCCTCCTAAGGATCTTTACCATTGGGGGATGAAGGTGAATCCTTGATGTATCTATGGGTTCTATTCTATTGAATCCTCCTCCCATTTCTCTTCTCTGGTTTTAGCTAAATGCAGTAGGTTTTGTAGGATAGCTTCAGTATGGGTTTCAGGGTGGATGAGAGCTTAAACCTTTTAGTATATGACTGTAATTTATGCCCTCTCTTATAGCCACACAATTTCCTTATATTGTCCCCAAGCTCTATTTAATTCTCAAGCTCATTGTAATTACTAGAATATTGCAAAATTTTTAGTTATCAAAGCATGAACAGAGGAGAGATGGGCCACTTACTTCTCATTGTGATGCTTGGGATGATAATTCATGAACAATTTGACTCTAGGAACCCCCTTGCAAACTTCCTATTGGGACGGGGTCCCTTGGGTAAAATTTTGATAAAGTATTGTAATGTCTCCACATTTTGAGGAGCAGAGCACGCAACACATAGGTCAATAGCAGTCAAGGGGTTTTAGGAAGGTCAAAACCCCTTATATTTTGATATTGTTTTGAGATCTACCCATCGTTTACGGACCATGGTATTGTAATAGAAAAATGTATACAAAAGGGTGTCTTAGCGAGTCTAAGGATATAACTTAATGAACAGAATGGGATTTTGATATGTTTTGAGTCTGTGCGATCTTCCTATGTTTTGGCGAAGGGGAAGGCTCCTGCAGTTGAGTGCATGGAGACCTTGGTAAGTCCGTAGTTGAGTGTGTGGGCCCCTACAGCTATGTGCGCAGGGTCTGGAAATTTTGTATAAGGAAGATCTGAAGTAATAAAGGATATTTGAAGCAATTTTGTGTCTATTTTTATATACTTTTGTATTTTTGTATTTGCATGCAATCGAATGACATTTATCTGTATTTTTTCTTAAGCACTCCACAAAGATCTGGATCTATTATCAAATCGATTTTATTGGTAGCATGGTTCTAATGAATAGAATAAATATTATGGTGATCACTTGGTCATGTAGTTTGAGGATGGATCATGTGTACAAGAGTTGTTGTATTGATCAAAATATATGATCTTGTGTGAAGAACATAGGCATTGATTAAAATGGTGCATCTGGTATTTTTCTTAGTTCTATATTGTGTTTTGGGGAAAATGAGAGCACAAGTGTTGTTGTAGTGATCAAATGTTTTTTCAAGATGAAAATATGTCAAGTATGCCCTATGCAACTATTTGTGGTTGATATTGATAGAACTACGTATGTGATCAAAACAACTAGTATGCCATGATCTCAATGAATCAATGGTGAATGTATTCGATGGATCAAATCAATATTGAAGTCATGAAATGGATTAAGGAATAAAGTTACAAATTCGTATGTTGAATATATATGAAGAGAATATGTGATCAAGGATCGATTTAGCCTAGGTAGAAAATTCCTAATGACAGAATTCCAAGTGAGAGTAATGAGGAACGGCCACCATCTTTTAATGGAATCTATCACTTTTCTAATCTGGTGAGTGATTGGGTATAATTTCATTCCCTTTCTTGGCCACTACAATCAAATTGATTTGATGTGAAAAGTTGATCTTAAACTGACTAATCATGTATTAGTGATCTGAAGTCGATCTGAAGCCAATTATTGTGTAGAGTGCTAAAATTGACTTCACACATTTTAGGCATCTGGTTTGGGTACTTATGACTATTTAAAAAATTGACCTGAGGTGATGTCAAGTTAATCAATCATATGCAGTTGTATGTTAAATTAATCTGATGTGTAGCATTATCTTTGTACAAGCTACAGGGGATTGAACTTTTTTGGATTAGCCTTATGAGGCCAGTTTATGAAGATGGTGTTACAATGACGAGTACCTTACTACACTTCGGAATTTATAGGGATATTGTTGATGATATAAAGTTTGGAGTTGTCTTAGAGGTTGACTAGGTTGTTGCTTGACATTCCACATTGTATTTTTGAAGAATAAGTGTTAACGACAAGTGTTAATTGTTGAAGATCTCTATTTGGTTACAAGGGTACATTGCTCAATTACTAATGATGTGTTGTTTCTATTGACATAGATCATTGTTATTTTTTGTTGCAAATGTATGACCTTCTTAAGTGTTTTCCAAACTTGTAACCTTCCCACTAAGCTCATAATTGATAATCAGGATTTCGCTTGTTGACAATAAGGTTGAAGATTATGTATTACCTGAGATTACGGGATGATATATACATTTCCTTTTGATTTCAAGATGCCATGTATATCTAGGTTGGTGGTTTTCTAGGGTATGGTTTTATGAGCCTTTGCGAGTCAAAGTATGATGGGTTTGACATTGAATATTTTGTTGAGCAGTAAGCATTTTTTATTGAGTTGTTTTGTGAGAAGAGAAATTTTGTATTGATGTTGATGAATTTGTGTTAGTGTTGCAGAATGACAATGTTATATTATTGAGTATAAAATTTTATATGGTTTGATTTTTTTATGTTGAGTATGAGAAGAGGTGGATCCATTGTAGAAATTAATGAAACAAGGTCCACCAGTGATTTAAGTTTTGGTGCCTTCAAGGCAAGTGGTGGCTTATTAGGGAGGGAGTAGTGGTTTATTTTAGGTGGGTGCCTGAGAACAACTTGGGGGTTGGTGCCTCCAACAGATAGGTGTCTAAGAATTTTGTAAGAAGTGGATGTTTCCATCAGGTCAATGTCTGAGGTGTGTGGGTGCTTGCTAATGTTTGAGGTTGGTTCCTTGAAAGTTAGTGTCTACAAATTGGTTGGTGCCAATACATTGTAAAAGAAACTTGAATTAAGAAAAAAAATACAAACGTTAAGTGGTTTTTCTCCTGTAAGGGTTTCCACCTAAAATATTTGTGTCACATGTGTATGTTTTTCATGGTTTTTCATGGTTTTTCTTTGCTATTTTATGTTTCTCTGTCATGATTTGATGATGAATGGAGAAATGGTTAAAACTAGTAAAAATTAATAACATCATTGTCGAAATACTAATTCGCCCCCCTCTCAATATTTCCAATGGGTAGTAGATCACATGATCATTCATGCCATGCAAATACCTGAATACCCTTTTTATAGTATACATATACTCTTTTCCAAGTGTTGCCATGTGTCTGCTCAATACTACCATTGCAAGAGAAATATTTGGTCAAGTGAAAACCATTGCATGCATCGGATTACCTACAACACATGAATATGGAATGCAAGCCATGTCCTCTTTTTCTTCCCATGTGTCACCTATAAATAGTTATTCTCACATCAATAGGAATTGGTAGCTTTTACCAATTTATAATATTGTATGTTGAAATTCTTCAAAATTGTTTCAATGTACATCCTTTGTTTCACCCAGAGTTTTCTAAATGTATGGTCTCTATTGATTTCCATTCCAAGAATGAAATGTGCAACATCTAGATTATTCATGTTGAATTTGGAGGATAGATGCATCTTCACTTCCTTGATTGCATTCATGTTGTTTTTTACTAGTAACATGTCATCAACATACAACACTACATTTATGAAACACTTGTCTTTCGACTTGAGACATACACAATGATCTAGATGGATTCTCACAAATCCTAACCCTTGGATGTATGCATTGAAATTATAGTACCACATCATGGGTGATTTATTTAGACCATAAAAGGGCTACTTTAGTGACCTTTAAACTGAAATGGATGCTCCAGTAAGTTCGTCATAATAGAATTCTAGACAATGAGGGTTAATTTCCTTAGATTCCATATTTATTAACAACCATTTTATGATTATCCACGTAAAAGGTAAAAAGGTGGAAATAAATAGAAAAATAAAATGCAATCACACATCAACCACAACAAACATAATATATGCAATGGGAAACCCTTATGGGATAAAAATTTGTTGGAAGGTGAGGGTACTCTGCTCTCATGACTTTCTCTATAATAGAAATGATGTGCGTACAAAGCATAAGACAATAGTTGTGGAGTTACTTGAGACATGTGTCATGATATGATGATATAAAAACTAAATTCCCTCTATTATGTTCCCTCTCTCTCTCACTCCCAAGTTTTCCTACTCTATGTGGAATAATATAGAATCGAAAATGAATGGAACCCCTTTTCCTCTTAGTGGCGCTATTATAACATGCCCCTTTAGCCAACTAGGAGTCAAGTTTGACTCCTTCAAGTCTCAACTAGAGTTACAACTTTGACCATTTGATGAGTCTCATAAATGGGTAATTATATGGACTCATTTTACTTCCTAAACTAGTCAGATCAACCATTCTCTTAGCTTATTGCATGATTTTCTAATTATATTTATGCTTATAGAGTGAGTTGAGTTAGTTATGATGCCATGAGGTCTAATATGTGTTTAATGCAGATTATTAATGATTTTTGTGGTCAAAGTCAAGGATTGAGTGGACAAATGGCAGCGATAACTCAAATTAGACAAAGGGGAGGACTTATAGGAGGGAATCCCCTTCATTTATTACTCCTCACTTCGAATTTCCCTTCATTCAACTCCAAGTACAAGCAGCTAATTCATGCATTAGCAGGCAGCCGAGAAAAGTGGAAGATAACTAATGTTTATCTCGAGTTTTGGGAGCCGAGCCTCCCTGATTTTGAAGAATTTGTTGGGAGCTTCATTTGTATAAGTAGAAAGGCCTAGGGCCTCATTAGGGAGTTGGTCAAATTTTCGAATTTTTGCTGCAATATTGCTTATGTAAACTCTGCTCAACTTCGAGCTTATTATCTTGACAGTTCATGTAATCTTGCTATTGTTTCAAGAATAAAGATGGAATCCTTTTTGAGTTTAGCACTGAGTTTCCCTAGAGGGCTGAAGCTCTTGGGTTAGGGCCCGATCCAACCAGCCAAGCTCCTCTTTTATTGTATTTGTATGTTTCATTTCAGTTTGTAGATTAGGTTATTGTTAGATGCATTTCTTTTATGGTCAAGAATAGGTTGTTTTTGATGATTCAGTAGTTTGCTTCCATTTGTGTTTTCTATAGCAAGTTAGGCAGTGATAGAGACAAGATTTAAAAGGCTAGTAGTAGTGCCTTAGCCCCTCTTCCTCCCTTTGGGACAATGATCTGAGGCCAAGACACTCTTGCTGCCCCAAAAGCACAAATTTTCCTCCTTCATAGGATTTCTAGTGTTTGCAACTTTCTAATTGGTTCATAGTATAGTTTGCTTTGCTTCAGAACTTCTTCATCATGCTCATTTCCTTATTTGCAATAGTATTCCTTCATGCTTTCCTTTCATGCAATGGTTATCAGCATTCCTTTCATAGATCATGGTTTATTTTGATGCAAAAACTCTGTTTTTCTAGATGCACTTGTTTCCTTCCTTTCTTAATTTCATTGGTTGATTGTCAATTGTTTATGTAGTAGAGATCTTCTAGCAATAGTCCAACCTATCAGCCATTCCATCCACCATCTGATCCATGTACAGATCACCCAAGTCTCCCCTCAATTCTGCCTTAGTTTTCTACATTTTCCATAGACTTTCCTCTCTCTCCTTAAGCAAATCCAATCATCTTTCTCTCTCCTAATGATTCTTGGTAGACCCTAGGTGCCCTAAAACTTCATATCAACCTTCATATACCTTTTCCACCCACTCTAGCAGCTTCAAAACAGTGAAAACTGCTCTTGGCCTCCTCATGTAGGCCTCCTGTAGAACGTTGTTTTTCCTCCTATAGATTTCTTGTCTCCTCCTGTAGATTTTCCTGTAGGCTTCCTTTTGAAGGCCGATTGTGGGAAAAGAATCTAGAAGGCCACTTAAGACCTCCTAGGACCCATCCACACCATCCTACATCCTCTCACATCCCAAAACCACCCTCCATGACCACCTATTTGTTGCCACATTCACAAACAAATAAATTACATGCATGTCAAATTCACCTAAAAATACATAAAAATCCAAAAAGATGTTTTTTGCTCATTTACTTCTAAAAATAGCTTAGTTATATGTTTTTTACTTCCTTGAATAGGTAATGGAATTCTTTTCATGATTTCCATAGTGCTTTCTGCAAAAATAGGATTAGAGGTTAACCAGGATTTCCTTGGTTTGCTTTACATTTCAGTCTTCCTTTCTGCAAGTAGAATAACATCAGTAGAGTAATCTCTGTTTTTCCTTTCATCATATATAGAGCTTCTTCTGGAATCCATAGAAGTTGGCTTGAGCTCCTAGTGATCTTGCGTCGACTGACTAAGTGACAACCTGCAGTAAGAACTAGCACTTGTGCATATAGCACCGTCGCTTCCAAGTTTGTTACGAACTACCGGGTTGATAAAAGTAAAGTAGGAAGCTCGGGAGTTGCAGCATTATTGCTGCAATACTAGTGCTCACCACTTTTTTGCACTATTTCCGGGGAAGCATCAGAGTATTCTGTGATTATTACTTTCTTCTATTTTCTATTTCAACATTCTACAAATAGTTTATTTCAGCAAAATTAGATTAGTCATTTCCTTGCTTTCAGTTCTGCATTTCATTTGCTTTCCTCTTCAATTCTACAATTTTCATTTCAGAAAAAGTAGATTAGTCATTTCCTTATTTTCAGTTCTGCATTTCATTTGCTTTCCTCTTCAGTTCTACAATTTCATTTCAGCAAGTTTATTCCAGTTAGTTGCAATTTATTTGTTCAAACAATTTTAGTTTTGCAGGTACTATCAGTGTGGGGAAAAAGAAACAAAAACCAACCAAAAATATTTTCTTTCATGCCTCGTAGGGATAGAGATAATTCAGGTAAATTTTTGCCCAATACCCCCACTGCTTCACACAACCAACATTCTCTCTTGTTCATTGGTTGCGATTAAGAAGAACCTTTAGGTGAATAACCCGACATATTTGAAGAACCTATTGGGGAAGAAGAAGAAGAAAACATTCCTTTGGGGCCAATGACTAAACACATAAATGCTAGGGGGAATGGAGAAATAATAGAGGGTACTTTTCCCATTCGAGAGACCACTGGGGACACCAAAATGAATAATATAAGCCCTTCTGCCCTACCTCACTTTCATGGTCTGACTACAGAAGATCTTGACACCTTATTGTTTGAGTTTGTTGTTATCTGTCGAACCTATGACTATGTAGAAGATGAGAAAAAGTTGAAACTATTCCCTTCTACTCTCAAGGATGCAGCATTACACTAGCTCATGGGATTACCTGGAAATAGTATCACAACTTGGGCTCAAAATCAACAAGCCTTTAACAACAAGTATCAAGACTATTTTAGGTCAAAATATACTAAAGAAGAAATTTTCCGAATGACTATAGGAAGTGATGAGTCCGTGGAAGAATATGAGGAAAGGTTCCATCTCAGTTACAAAAGGGCTAGGTGTACACTTGACCCTGAGTCTCTGAAGACGGTCCTGCTCAGAGGAATTCGGGAAGATCTTTTAGACACCCTCCATCTTCTGGCTGGGGGAGACATCTACCAACTTTCCTATGAAGACATAAAGAATGTTTTTAGAAACCATTCTAGAGCAGCCAAGAAGAAAGGTAGGGGGAGTCAACCCATAACCAGTACCTCTTCCTCTAACTCATCCATTAAGGGAGAAATTGGAAACATGCTAGAAGACTTCAAGAGTGAGATGTTGTAGACTCTTTCCATGCAAATGGATACATTGCATATCAAAAGGAAACAAGAGGAAGCAGAGAGGGCTTTGGCCATCTTTTTCCCTAGATGCACCAGGAGGCATCCTAGAAATGAATGCCCATTGAACTCTATAGAGGTTTGTTCAGTTTGTGAGGAGAATCATTCTACAGATAAGTGCCCTTCCTTGCCTAGACTTAAAGCTATATATCAAGGGGCTGAGGGAGTTACTGAATAGCTCTATTACATAAACCAAAGAAGGTCGCATGGACGTAGACCATACTAGTAGGGGATGCAAGGGACATCCCAGGCATACTACAACCCCAACATAGTTACTTCCATACCTTCTTGTGGTTCCCCTGCTCATCCTTCCTAGTCCACACCTCCTCCTTGGTCCTTCTCATCTCAATATCATGCCCAACCAGTCAACCATTTACTGCAATCCTATGCTCATCCATCACCTCAATGGAATGCACCTCATCAAGGGTGGAGGCCCCAATACAACTCTCTTCCCACTCTTTTTCCTCCACCACCTACCCAACCACAGTCGTTACCTCCTACTCCACCAAAGCAAAATCCCCAAATGCCTGCCCAACCGAATCCAAACCCGAACAACAGACAGGCTCAGCAAGTATATAGTGGGGAACCATCATGCCCAACTTATGCTATGGAGATTCACGAAAGTGACTTGCGATCTCGGAAAGTTCTCCCAGATAGTCAGCCTCCACCTAAGGAGGTTGAGGAAGATAAAGAGGAAAGTGAACCTAAAGCAATTCCACCCTTTCCTGAAAGACTATCCATGACATTCTAGCCTACCCCAGAGGAAACTAAACTCCTGGGGGAATTGAAACATTGATGTGTAAAGATCCCACTTCTCCAAGCCATAAAGGATGTGCCTATCTACAATGGGTTGATTAAATAAACGTTCTTTAGGCATCTAGGGAGGTGCAAGAGAGATGCCCCAACCATCAATGTCATAGGGCAACTGTCCGACCTAATGTTGGGGTAGGTAATCTGTCCAAAATATCTAGACCCTAGATGCCCAGTAGTTGATGTCCACATCAATGGCACCATGATCCACATACTCTGATTGATTTGGGAACTACCATTAATGTGATGACAAAGGACACAATTCTCAAACTCAACCTTTAGGGCTCCTTGAGGAAGACCATAACCATGCTACAATTAGCAAACCGCTCCACTGTGACCCCCGAGGGGATTGTGGAAGATGTGATGGTCTCCATTGATTCTTGGGAGTACCCCATTGATTTCTTAGTTCTCCGGCCCAAGGCAAAGCTCACGGGGTATCCTCTAATTCTAGGAAGACCCTAGTTGGTTATCGTTGATGCCTACATTAGCTGTCGAGCTGGGAACATGACCATAAAGAACGAGCATATGTCCAAGTAGTTAATCCTATATCCTCCTGCCCAACCTTTGTTAGAACATGATATACCTCTATGGTTGGAGGAGGAAGATAAGGATGAAGTTTATATAGCACCACTTTGTACATTAGAAATCACCATGGGAGGAAAACAGCAAGATAAGGATGATATGATTCAAAATCCACCTCCCAGTGGATCGCCTTTAGAAGACATAGTAAGAGAAACTCAAAACAACCCCTCAACTGATCTCTTTGTGGTCAACTCCACTTCTCTTCATGTTAAGAATATAGAATTCGGTCCAGAAAGAACCTTGAAAATCAATCCATCCTTATCCTCTTCCCAGGAGAAGGAACTATGTAGCCTGTTGAGAAAGCACTTAGATGCCTTTGCCTGGAGTTATAAGAAGATGAAGGGAGTGCACCCATCAATTTGTACTCATCATATATACATCAAGGAAGGTTGCAAGCCAGTCAAGCAGCCTCAAAGGAGAATGAACCAGCACTTAAAGATATTTTTAAGGAAGAACTGCAGAAATTGCCTGATGTGAGGTTCATCTATCCCATCTCTGATAGTGAATGGGTCTCTCCTTTGGTCCTAGTACCAAAGAAAAATGGTAAGTGGAGAATCTGTGTCGACTATCGAGAATTGAACAAAGCCACTAAAAAGGACCATTTTCCTTTACCTTTCATAGATCAAGTGTTAGATGGTCTGGCTAGGAAAAAGTTTTTCTCTTTCCTAGATTAGTTTAGCGAGTACAATCAGATTCAAATCAGCCCGGAAGACCAAGATAAGACCACTTCCACTTGTCCTTGGGGTACCTTTGCATACTGGATCCTTCCTTTTGGTTTGTGTAATGCTCCAGTCACTTTCCAAAGAGCAGTACTGAGTATATTCTTTGAATTAGTTCATGATGCAGTAGAGATATATATGGATGACTTTACTCCTTATGGCTATGATTTTCAGGAATCTTTATCTAACCTAGGAAAAGTTCTATACAAGTGTATTGAGATGAAATTGTCCCTCAGTCCGAAAAAATGTGAATTTTTATGACTGAAGGGATCGTGCTAGGTCATGAAATATCTCACCAAGGATTGCAGGTGGACTCCAACAAAATCGCCATCATCCCAAGGGTCCCACCTCCTCAAAAGGGGAGAGATGTCAGAAGTTTCCTAGGCTTAGCTGGGTATTACCAAAGATTCATTAAAGATTTCAGCAATCTAGCCTCTCTGTTGTTTGGTCTTTTGGGTAAAGATGTGGAATTCATATGGTCGAAAAACTATCAAGAAGCCCTAGATACATTGAAAAGCAAACTCGTGACTGTCCCAATTTTGAGAAGCCCAAACTGGGCCCTACCTTTCCACATTCACATAGATGCCTCAAACAAAGCAATGGGAGTAGCCTTGGGACAAATTTATGAAAAGTTACCTTATGCCATATAATTTATAAGCAAAAACTTGTCAAAGGCGGAGTTAAACTATACAGTCACTAAGAAGGAACTCCTAGTTGTCATACATTCTTTAAACAAATTCAGACATTACATCACAGGCTATCAAACCTTTGTGCATATTGATCATGCTACAATTAGATATTTAATGAACAAGCCAGAAGTGAATGCTCGCATTATTAGATGGTTGCTTTTACTACAACAGTTTGATTTGACCATTATTGATAAGCCTGGTAAAGAAAATGTTGTTGCTGACTTTTTATCTAGAGTAAATCTACCTGCAGATGAAGAAGGAATGGTGGATGATCAAATGCCAGATGAACACTTGTTTTCTATCTCTGTTTTGCTGATATAGCAAACTACTTGGTTTCAGCACAGTTCCCACCACACTTATCCTCAAAACAGAAGAGCAAGATAGTAAGTAAAAGCGCCCTTTCACCTAGATTGGGGCAATCTCTTCAAACTTGGCCCAGATCAGATGTTGAGGTGATGTGTCAGGGAGGAGGAAGTTTTTGACATCCTCCTAACTTGTTATGATGGGCCTTGTGGAGGTCATTTTGTAGCAAAAAGAACTGCCTTCAAGATATTGCAAGCAGGGTACTATTGGCCCACTCTTCATTAGGATGTGAGAAGATATACCAGCCAGTGTGAATGATGTCATAGGATGGGGAAACCTACTCCAAAGGATGAAATGCCCATGCAGCCTCAAGTGACCTTTGAGCCATTTGAGAAGTGGGGCATGGACTTTGTGGGACCTACCAGCCCTCCTTCAAAAAAGAAGCAATACATCATTATGTGCACCGATTACCTGACAAAGTGGGCAGAGACAAAAGCAATTAAAGTAGCGACGGAGGAAAAAGTAGTTGAATTTTTTAGGGAGAACATATTCTACAATTTCGGGTATCCAAGAGAGTTGGTCACAGATCAAGGCAGCTAGTTCACTTCTAATCTGATTAAATAACTGCTCACACATCATAGAATCAAGCATAGGACTTCCACCCCTTACCACCCATAAGCCAATGGGCAAGTGGAGGTCACTAATAGAGCATTGGAAAAGATCCTGACAAAGGCAGTGAGCAACAGCAGAAAAGACTAGGTGGATAGATTAGTTGAGGCCACTTGGGCCTACAACACATGGAAGACCACTACAGGGTTCACACCCTATGAGCTAGTCTATGGGAAGAAGGCTTTGCTGTCAATAGAATTTGAATTCAGTACCTTGAGGATGGCAGCTCAGCTGGACCTAGACCTTAGCCATGCACAGAAAGAAAGATTACTCCAACTCAATGGATTGGATGAACACAGAATGTAGGCCCTTCTCCACACAGAGGTAGTTTAACTTCAGAGGAAGATATGGCATGAAAAAAACGTCAAAGAGAAGCAATTTCAAGAGGGAGATTTGGCACTACACTATGATTCAAGATACAAATATTTCAAGGGAAATCTGAGGACAAGATGGCTGGGACCCTATTCTGTGGAGAAATGCAATGACAATGGTTTAGTTCTGATTAGAACCATCGATGATGAAGCCATCCCCATGCTTGTCAATGGACACCGGTTGAAAATCTACAAGAAACCCCTCTCCAAGCAAGAGTTCATTGAAGGATTGAATAAGTCAGTGATGGTAGTGGAGCAGGTTTTAACCTCCACTTCACCCCCTCACTGAAGAAAAAGAAAAAAAAACAAAAAAATAATAAGGATTCAAGCGAAAACCTCTATGAGGCGCTTGAGTCCCATAAATGGGTTGAAAACCTCTCCTGAGGCAGCCCAGTGATGTCAAAAAAAAATAAAAAAAGAGAAGAAAGAAGATAAGATCCCTGGGTGAAGACCTCCCTCAGAGGCACCCAAGGTAGGTAGCTAGGGTGAAAACCTCCTTGAGGCGCCCTGGTTGTTTTAAAAAAAAACAAAAAATAGAAAAAAAAATGAATTTTCAGTTGTATTGCAAGTGCAAGAGGAATACAGGGAGTAGCAGGAGGTGCCAAGGGAGCTCTGAAACCAATACCAGCACCTATCCTACCTTCCCTCACCTTTCTCCATCATTCTTGACATTCTTTCCACCTCACTGTGCTTCTTTTTCGAAAACTATGTTTTCTACAAGAGGCCCTATGTTTTCTACAGGAGGCTCCTGTAGAAATTACAAAGAGACAAAAATGGATTTTAAAAGTAGTTTGAGGAGCAAGGAAGCTTCATAAAGGATTTATAAATCCTCCTGCAGTCTTCAAACCTCTCTTCCATCATTTCTAGACTTGCATAACACCCAAGCACCCTTCTTCTTTGCCAAGAAAAACCACAAAATATGTATATATATCTGATATAATATATATATATTATATATATATATATATTATTATTGTATGTATTATGTATAATTATTATGTATATATGTTGTATTATGTATGTATATATGTATATATAATATATATATATATATAATATATAATATATATAGATATATGTATGTATATATGTTGTATTATATGTATGTATATATGTATATATCTATATATATATATGGATATATATATATATATATATATATTATATTATATATATTATATATATATATATATATATATATATAGGTAGATATATATTCTAGAAAAAATAAAAAAAGAGAACATCATCATTCACCTCACTTGAAGCATACCCTTTACCTCTCCATCTCTATCTGCACTTTTGGCATCATCCTTGCAGCTCCAAGCATAGAAAAAGCTAAAATCGCAAAGGGAGAAGCAACTACAGGAGCTCCTATAGGAATTCCTGTAGCAGCTGATCCCCTTAAAATCTAGCATCAGCAGCATGAGGGTGAAAATCTAAGGGTTGAAGTAGACTCCTAAAGATCAAATCCAGTCAGAAAGGAACCTGCACAAAAAAAGCATAGCCACATATTAGCAACTAGACAAGCATGCATCAGAAGGAATAAAGGCATGCAGCAGAAGGAAAAGCCATGGAAACACAGTAAACGCATTCAGATCTCAGGTAAGTGACTAACCTGCTCCTCTGTTTGCATTAGTATAATTAGAGAGCATGCAACAACAATGAGATGGTTGAGGTTGGTGTAGGTTGAGGTGGCCAGTTAACTTGGCCACCCTCGTCCAATTGACTTCACTCATCCGGAGGTGTCACCACACGTGCGCTTAGTCAAACTCAAGAGAAGATGTCGAGGACAAGTAGTGGAGGTGGTGGGAACTCCGATGCAATCATGAGGGGTGATTACAAGGAAAGGGAAATGATGACAAGGTAGGTGGGGACCAACAGTCTGAATGGGGCCAACGTACACTTGGCCAGCTCACCCTCCATCACCGGAAATATCCATGAACAGCCACAAGTACTCCTCACTAAAGCACTCTCACCACCTTTATCTTTCATTCTCTCCTCGAAACTCCACTCATGCTACCTTCTCATGCCCCTACAAGCCTCATACCCATCATTCTCTGTTGATCTCTCCAATATCTCTGCTCTCGGCGTTTTACAGGAGCACTTACAGGTTCTACAGGAGAACCTACAGGAATCCTATAAGAGGGCTAGCAGTGTTCTACAGGAGGGCCAGTAAGTTGTTTTGGAGAGGAAAAACACAGTTTTTAGCACAATTCTCGGGCCGCAGAGGTAGGTTCTTGGCATACCTCCATTGAATATCAAAATATGCTAACAGTGGTTTAGTTTTTGAGGAGAAAATAGAACTGTTGGGTGGAGAAAATTCATAAAAAATTGTTGCTTATTGTTAAAAAAAACACAGTCTTTGTCTCCCTCTTTTTCTTAAAAAAAAAAAAAAAAAATATGTTCTCCCCATTTCCTTAGTTGGCTTTCTAAGGAAGCATAGATAAAATGACAGGAGGTTTCATGAGGAAGGAGCCAACCAACTCCTCCAAGCTCCATGCACAGCCCCAAGTAGTGGACATATTCACAAGAGCCAATTGGATGAACTTTTTGAGAAATTCTAAGGGTTTGATGAGGAAATTGCTCAAGAATTTGCCCACTCTTTGGTCCCTCACTCCAGAACACATGCCACTGTCACTTTTAGAGGCCTCTCCATGGAGATAACCTTTGAATTCATCAGTATGGTCACTACCATTCCTCTTGGGTTACCTTGGAGCAAGGATGAAAAACCAATTGGCCAGGCTGCCAAGAAAAACTTCTTTCAAAGTAATGAAACCCTTGTAGAAGATAAGAATGGCATAATAAGGGCTAGCATACCATAGCCTTGGGATGAGGTTGGCTATCAGATAATCAAGTATATTTCCTATGAAGGGAGGTATAGCATTGTCTATGGTTACCACTTCATAATCATGCATGAATTAAGGTATGGCATGGACACTCCAGCCCCTCAGAAACTCAGCATCTCGTACTTCCTCCTACAGTCCCTCATTGACTCCAGTACTAAAGTAAAAGTAGTAAAAGTAGGAAATCTAAACCAGTTAGCTCACCATGGGTTAATCAAAATTTTAGTGGAAGAAACCCTCCATACATTTATAATCCCTATAGCATGGGAAATTTTCCAAGACATGACTGTTGAAGATGACATCAAGGCCCTTACCTATGATATTAGCCCTACTAGTAGTGAGGAGGAACAGCAGCAAGAGGGAGAAGGCAGAGAAACTAGTGATTTATAGGGACGGGAAGGGAAGAAGGAAGAAACCAAAAGAGAGGAGGAGAAAGCTGAAGAAACTGAGCAAACAGAGACAGAGAAAAAGATAGAAGGAGGAGAAAAAGGGGCAGAAAAGACAGAAGTGTCTCCTGAAACCATAGAAAGAGAGGCAACAGCTGCTCTCACTGCCCTCAGCAACCCAATTAAACCAAAACAAAAGAGGAAGAGACAGGCCTCATTGTACTTCAGGGCTATGAAGAGCACAAGGATCAAAACAGAGAAACCCCAGCCTTCTTCCAAAGTGCCAATTGTTATTGAAGATTCACCCTCTGCCCAAGGAAAAGAATCCCCTTCCAAGGCACCTATCACTTATGAAAGGGGGACTCCTAGGTCTCCCACAAGGAAAGAAAAAGTAGAACTACATGACTCAAAAACAGTTCTACATGAGGCACAGACTATTCTACAGGAGACCCTGTCAAAACTACAACAAACCAAAAAACTTGAAAAAATGGAAGAAGTATATCCACAAGGGAAGGAGGAAGCAATAGAGGTACAAGAACTTGACCCCCAACCTAGTCTTGGCTCTTACTATAATCTTCTTGGGGGGGGAGAATCATTCCACAAAAAATTGCAATTCCACTATTCTTTGAGTTGGAGAAAGAAAGAATAAGGACCCATAGTTGGATGCAAATAGCCAAATCCAAGGGAGTTGAGGATATTGGCCACATGGAGAACAAACTCAGAGAAATGGGCAAATAATTAAGTGTTGTCAGACATAGAGAAGAAATCACAAGGAATCACTTAGAAACTGAAAATGAATTGCTAAGAAGACAGCTGCAAGAGAAAGAGACCCAACTGGCATGCATGGCCAGCTGGTCCATGGAGGCATTGCAATATAGGACACAAGCAAAATCCTATGGCCTGTATCTCAAGGACCAATGGATGCAATTTCAGATCAAGACTTTAGCACAAAGAGGCACAATGCCTTTCCAAGATTACAGACAGTTTATGGACCTGTGTGACCAAAGCACAGTAGAAGATAAGCCAAAGATTGTAGAATTCTATTTGCACAAAATGGCCCTCATAGACATGAATGTGTGGGACCCCAATGTGAGGCTAGGGGACCTGCAACTAATGGCTATGGCCTCATGGATGAACCATGAAGAGTTAAGGGCAGCAGAAATAAGAAATTTGATGATAAAGGAGCAAAATGAGCCCTTAATGATCAGAGTTGAGCCATCATACCCCATGGCCCTCATCAGCACACATAACCTGCTTGCTTATAACCTTCAAATTTCCCCTAGATACATCAGTGATCAACCACAAGCCATTGCACATTTTGAGGACATGGAAAGATTACTTGGGGATGATTGTGTGCATGCTTGTATGAGGAGATGGAACACCTTACCACATAGTCTATAGATCAGGGATTACCACTCCCCAATGAGGATGAAAGAGGGATTAAGGAGAGTGCCAATGTACAAGCACTCCATGCAGACGCTGCAGGTCAATTGGATTGGCCTCAAATTGAGTCCCCCAATGCTGCTACGAATGTTAGAGAGCAGAAAAGAAGAAGAAGAGTAACAGCAGTGGGAAGAGGTAGACAGAAAGGCAGGAATCTATTACAAGGATGAGGAGACCACATCAAAAACATGGGATGCTAGGGAGGCCAGCAGGGCCATCAAAGATGAGGAGATGGACTAATTTGCTCAGAGGATGAGCAACACTTTCAGTAGGGGGGTGATGATGAGCCTCATAAATGGGTAATTATATGGGCTTATTTTACCTCCTAACCTAGTCAAATCAACCATTCTCTTAGCTTATTGCATGATTTTCTGATTATATTTATGCTTATAGAGTCAGTTGAGTTAGTTATGATGCCATGAGGTCTAATATGTGTTTAATGCAGATTATTGATGATTTTTGTGGTCAAAGTCAAGGATCCAGTGGACAAATGGCAGAAATAACTCGAAGTGGACAAAGGGGAGGACTTATAGGAGGGAATCCCCCTAATTTATTACTCCTCACTTCAAATTTCCCTTCATTCAACTCGGAGTACAAGCAGCCAAGTCATGCATTAGCAGGCAACCAAGCAAAGTGGAAGATAACTGATTTTTATCTCGAGTTTTGGGAGCTAACCCTCCTTCATTTTGAGGAAGTTGTTGGGAGCTTCATTTGTATAAGTAGAGAGGCCTAGGGCCTCATTAAGGAGTTGGTCAAATTTTTGAATTTTTTCTGCAATATTGCTTATGTAAACTCTGCTCAACTTAGAGCTTATTATCTTGACAGTTCATGTAATCTTTCTATTGTTTCGAGAATAAAGATGGAATCCTTTTTCAATTAGCACTAAGTTTCCTCAGAGGGCTAAAGATCTTGGGTTAGGACCCGATCCAACCAGCCAAGCTCCTATTTTCTTGTATTTGTATGTTTCATTTCAGTTTGTAGATTAGGTTGCTGTTAGATGCATTTCTTTTATGGTCAAGAATAGGTTGTTTTTTATGATTAAATAGTTTGCTTCCATTTGTGTTTTCTATAGCAGGTTAGGTAGTGATAGAGACAAGATTTAAAAGGCTAGCAGTAGTGCCTTGGCCCCTCTTTCTCCCTTTGGGACAATGATCTAAGGCCAAGACACTCTTGCTGCCCCAAAAACATAGATTTTCCTCCTTCATAGGACTTCTAGTGTTTGCAGCTTTCTAATTGGTTCAATCTATTTTGCTTTGCTTCAGAACTTCTTCATCATGCTCATTTCCTTATTTGCAACAGTCTTCCTTCATGTTTTCCTTTCATGCAATGGTTATCAGCATTTCCTTTCATAGATCATAGTTTATTTTGATGCAAAAACTCTGTTTTTCTAGATGCACTTGTTTCCTTGCTTGCTTAATTTCATTGGTTGACTGTCAGTTGTTTATGCAGTAGAGATATTCTAGCATTAGTCTAGCCTATCATCCATTTCATCCACCATCTGATCCATTCCCTACAAGTCACCCAAGTCTCCCCTCAATTCTGCCTTAGTTTTTTGCATTTTCCATAGACTTTCCTCTCTCTCCTTGAGAAAATCCAATCATCTTTCTCTCTCCTAATGATTCTTGGTAGACCCTAGGTGCCCTAAAACTTCATCCCAACCTTCATCTACCTTTTCCACCCACTCTGGGACCTTCAAAATAGTGAAAACTACTCTTGGCCTCCTCCTGTAGGCCTCCTGTAGAATGTTGTTTTTCCTCTTGTAGATTTCCTGTGTCCTCTTGTAGATTTTCCTATAGGCTTCCTTTTGAAGGCCAATTGTGGGAAAAGCCTCCAGAAGGCCACCTGAGACCTCCTAGGACCCATCCACACCATCCTACATCCTCTCACATCCCAAAACCACCCTGCATCGCCACCTATTCGTTGCCACATTCACGAACAAATAAATTACATGCATGTCAAATTCACCTACAAATATATAAAAATCCAAAAAGATGCGTTTTGCTCATTTACTTCCAGAAATAGCTTAGTTAGATTTTGTTTACTTCCTTGAGTAGGTAATGGCATTATTTTCATGATTTCCATAGTGCTTTCTGCAAAAATAGGATTAGAGGTTGACAAGGATTTCCTTGGTTTGCTTTACATTTCAATCTTCCTTTCTGCAAGTAGAATAGCATCAATAGAGTAATCTCTCATTTTCCTTTCATCACATATAGATCTTCTTTTGGAATGTATAGAAGCTAGCTTGAGCTCCTAGTGATCTTGCATCGGCTAACCAAGTGACAACCTGCAATAAGAACTAGTACTTGTGCATACAACATCTTCGCTTCCAAGTTTGTTACGAACTACCCAGATGATAAAAGTAAAGTAGGAAGCCCAGGAGTTGTAGCATTATTGCTGCAATACTAGTGCTCACCACTCTTCTATAGTCTGCTTCATAGTATTCATGTGGTTATCCCCATTTCCATGAGCAACAAGGGCTAATGTGGCATCCTCTCAAATTATGGTGGTTAATCACAACAAGTAAACTTTTTGCTAGTACAAAATTTACATATGAACCTTGATTAACATATTTCTTGAATTGTTGGAAAGTTCTCTTAAGTGTAAAATAACATCATGGGGTTCGGCACATGCGAGTAATTTTTACCCAAAAAATACATCAATTAAGGCCTCAAAATGGCCATATAATGTTTGAGACCCTGAATTCTTGAAACTATGTCCCACTGATAAAATTAATCATGTAAGCTAATTATTCTATTTTTTCCACTCTGAAAGCATTAATATGGATGAAAAAATATATAGTGATCCAATCTAGATCATACCTCCTCATTTTGTGTGCATTTTCATCCCCAAAAGCTTTACTATATGAGGTAAAGAAAATTTTTCTCTTCCTTCTCCTTGGAGTACAATTTTCTTTAGTATGTGGAAGTTGTTCTTTCAACCCAATTTGTCAAAGGTCATGTCACCATTGTCTTGTAGCTAGGGACCTCTTCTACATAAATATTTCCTTTGTCAACTTTACTTAGGCATCTGCAGCTAATACCTCTATGGAAGGTAAGACCTACTCAACTTCTTGACCCAACATAGAAGGCTCATACAGTTTGAGATATTCCAAATTCACTATTGAGTAAATGTACAAGTATGAGGGTAGACTAAGTCTATTGGAATTATCTCTCACCTTTATAGAATCTTGAATGGACAATATTTTAAATCCTTAAGTTTTTTATCAGGACCTTGTAGCCTCCTTGTTCAACTATAACCATACTCTCATTCCCACTTTAAATGACTTTTGTGTTATGTGTTGATCATGCCCAACTTGTACTTTTCCTATTACTTCTTCAATGTCTCATGTACTTATAAATCGATCTAACTTTTCTCAACATTTTTTTTCTCTTAAAGCCTCCTTTGTGATATCCTCTGTAACTCCTCCTTGATACCCATATGCAACATGAAAAGGTGAAGGTCGAAAATATCTAAACCAAGTTACAAATGGGAGCATACTTGTTATATGGGAATAGTGTCCACACGGATGCTTCTATTCCCACTAAGATGTGTGGCTATCTTAGAAACAAACTATCAAAGTCTACTGTTGATTCCTTTTATGAAAATAGATGAGACGAGAACCAAGAGGGCCAACCTGAGTCTTGCACTCGATTCCCTCTCCTTCTTGATAGAGTTTTGCTGCTTGCTCTTTGTCTGCTCGGCTTCAAAAAGGACCTGTAGAATCACAGCAACATACTACTATGCAAGAAACAAGGATCTAAATTCACATAATGTAGGATCAGATGTACATTAACCATATACAAGCATATATAAACAAGTACACCAGGATATGGAAGGAAACAAGAATAGATTTATTCAGATAAAAGTAGCAAGAGGATTACAACCATGAGTAGCTTTGACCCAGCATCATCCTCCAACTAAGAAGCCCTTCTTTCACCTCAAGCAAAGCAAAATCACCCAACACTGTGAATGTACACAAGAATACTAACAACACTTCTCTACAGATTACAAAATTCCAGCCTCCGGATCTCTGTGATGAGGGATCCATATATAGATGATTACAGAGAGGTGAGTAATCTTTTTGGATCTTGATTAGTGTCTTCTCTCTGATAGTTCCTGCTTCCACTTGGAGTATGAAGATCTCTTACTCATCCCTAGTCGAAAATGGAGTGGCAAGTGTCAGAGGGGAAGCTTCTGGAAGATTCCATGATCATCCACCTCACATCTTGGTCCCTACCATTTGTCCATTCCCAACCATCACACCCTACAGAGGAGCAAAACAGTATGCATCGCACCTTGTACATTGGGAAGGTGGTAATCGCACCCTCTGCATGGAGCTTTCAGTATGGTCCAGTTTTGACCATTTATGAGCAGTTTTCAGTGGAGAACTTCTGAGAGATGATGTAATTAGTTGACCTTGTTCCTTTAGGTAGTGAAGCAACCCTTTTAGGGACTTAAGAGCCCTCAGTTTATGGACATTTGTGATTGGGGTTGAAGTGCCCAAAAATGTCTATAATAGTGAGACTCAGGTGAATTGTCTGAATGACTTCTCTTGAACATATTGGTGACATTGATAATGAATTGGTAGCGTTAACCCCAGAGATGGATGGTGTGATGGACCATTGTTGAGGACCAGTGGACGGAACAACCCAACCCGGCATGGATGCGGAAGGAAAGTGTCATGTTCAAGAGCGACTTGCTACCAATAAAGTTTCTTCTTGTTTTCTTCCCAATTTTCTCCAGTCATTGCTGACTAGTACCTCTTTATTTTTGTCAAGCTTGAGGAGGATAACATATTCTTGTTCTATAATCTGCCCTTCGGGCGAACCTGTCGCTATATTTTAGTGAGCCTAGTGACATTGAAACTCGTTCTCATCCTGTTGGATGAGTTTGTCGCTATTTAGTTTAACAAGTTTAACGATAAAGATAACTCGGCCTCTTTCAATTTTAGAGAGTCTGAAAGAAACAGAAAGAAGAATCTGAAGATTCTTTTTCGTTATATAATCCCTTAAGTCCAAAAAATCATAAAATAATACAAAAGGGATGAATTTTCGATAGTTTTAACGAGCCAAACATGACAAGTGCTCGCTCTTTTTGTGTAAGAATCCCTCAAGTCCAAAAAGATTAAAATCTAGAGGAGGGATAGCACTTCCGATGCCTTTTAACGAGCCGGAGAGGCCAATCGCTCAGAAATCTTTTCATATTTTATGAGTCAAGTGAAAAGAGCTTAAAGAAGACTCATTTTCGAGGAACGAGTGATGGTTTCGGGTAGCAACTGATTCCAGGTAAGGTTTGGAATTTTCCAATCACGGCAGTGTTACAAGGATGGCTAGCAGAATCACTCTTCACAGATGTTCCTCGAAGGGGTCAACAATCATATGGGGGTGAATGACCAGCTAAAAACAGAGTGGAGGTGATGGCGAGAACACGACCAAGGCTCAAAAGCTGGTGATAAGGCATTCACAATGGTTATTTAACCATTCATTTTTTAATGAGCTTAAATGCGGGGAGAAACACTTGCTCATGACTTATGTTTATTTTTTAACGAGCATGAACTATGTGCTAAAACGGCTCATGGAGAGTTTATTTTTTAAGGAGCTTGAACTCTGCGACAACATTGCTCGCCATGATGGTCATTGATTTTTCGATTTACCCTTAACATTTTGTTCTTTCAAAAATAGTACTACCTGTTCATCTGCTTCATCAAACCGATTAGAAATGAAAACATATGCATGATAAATGAGTCAAAACACTAATATTTTACTTGAATTACGTGCATAGTAAATTAAAAGTGACTTTTTACCTCTCATTTTACCATTTCATTTGAATTTGATTTGTTGGAGCTCTGAAGGTGCTTTTCCCCCCGATTTTCACCAGTGGATTCTAGGAGATTCTGTGGATGATTCTCGATGCCGTTCGGACCAGGTAGGAGATAAAATTGTGCTCTTTCATCTCATGCCTTTCATTTTGGATTTTTAGCTCATTTCCCTGTTCTGCTGAGCCCCTGGGGTTTGAAGAACTCGCCCTAGGATCATCGTACCCTTCCTTAGTCGAAAGGTGCAATGCATACTGATGTCTCCACTGACTAGTCAATATGCATTTCTCCTGAGGGTGCGATGGGCGCAGGGAGGAAAATTTTTGCATGGTTTCCTCATGAAATGTTTTCCTGTTTTCACCAAATGAAGATCCTAACTCTTCCCTTGTTTGTTTTCAGAGATTCATCGAAGTAAAATGGTTGTCACATGGTGAGAATGCGAGCATGAAGAAGAGGACGTTGTTGCTTTACATGATCCGGGCACAGTAGCTGCATTATGGAACTGTGGCTTGCTGAAGTTTTTCTGTATCTCGAGCATGAGGCAACAGATTAGTTTGTTGCAGTATTTCATCAATGCTTGGGATCCTATCAACTAGGTATTCCAGATTAGGGGCAAATCAATCCCCTTGACAGTGGTGGACATCTATTTTCTAACCGGCTTGTCGAGGCAAGACGCCCCTCTCTCTTTATCAGGCTCCGCCCGTGGGGGTGAGTCTGTAAGGGAGTACATTCGTCGGCATTGTAGAGAGGTATCTCAGCCGAGTGCAGACGGCAAGATCAACATTCGAGACATCACTGACTGGCCCTTGCGGACCATCCTGTTTACTTTTGCTAGACTGGTTGGTAGTTCTGCTCTCCATATAGCCAACAGATCTTATATGCAGTATGCTCTGGAATGCCTTGAACCAAAGGTGTTCAATTGGTGTGATGCAGTACTTTCTGTGATGAAGGAACAGTTGACCAAGGTGAAGAGCAGCAGATCTAAGAACTTTGGTTATGGTTCTATTTTGACCGCTTTCACCTTGGAGTGAATCCCATGATGTAGCCACAGTATATATCACTTGGCCTACCTCCACCGACAGAACCTCGGACGCAAAGATGGGTCAATCTCATGTCTCGGCATGTTGGCCAGCCCCAGATTTCGTTTTCTGAGACCTTATTTGAGTGGTTTGACCGTCAGGATATGGTCTACACCAGGTTCCCATATGCTGGTAAGGACTTCCGAGGTGATCCGGATTTGGTGCTGCCGGTTGGAGAGCAGTGGGGTGTCATGGGTAATTTTCTTTTGACCATATCTCTGTTCATTGTTGTTTATAATGTTCTTATATTATTCTGATCAAGACTAATCAAAACTGATGTGTACATGCAGATGTTGGCCCAGTTCCACCAGTTTAAGCGACATACTACTGGAGTGTCGAGTCGATGGACTAGACACTTACGCATGATTGCACAGGCGGTGACTTGTTATCACCAGCACCATTAGGCTAGGGTTCCCCCTAGTATTTTTGAGTTTTGGGTCATTTGACCAATTTTGTCTTGGTTACAGAACATTATGTACAGACTATAAACATTTTATGGAATATATTTTTGATTTTCGGAGCTTTATTTTGGTTCAGTTACATGATCCTGCTGCATATATTGATGTGATGCTTCTTTTTATAAATGTCGCAAATGTCTATCTAACACATAATTTGCCAATGAGTTTGTTAATGTGTTTAAACTTCTAGAAATATGTTGATATTGGATGAAATCAAACTGTCTTTCCAAAATTTTGACCCTTACGAACATGCGATAGATATCTGGATTTCTTACATCATAGATGTCGGTGAGTTGTAGAATGACGAGCTGTGAGTCTAGCCTGACGACAAGTTGGCATATACCATGTGTGATGGCATCAAAAAAAAGTTCTATTAATGCATTGTACTCAGCGATATTGTTTGTAGACTGACCAATACATACTCCTCTGAAACTTACTAACTCGCCACTGGGATTGAAAATGGCCCATGCTACAGAAGGCAGATTCCACGAGCTAAGACTTGCTCCGTCGGCATATCCAATGAATGATTCCAGTAGGTTTGACATATGCAACAAATGTAAAAAGTGGATTACTTAACCAAATTAAATGCTCTTGGCGAAAACAAAAATGTAAGAAAAGCACGAGGACTACTATGTGAGATCAAGCATAGTAGCGTTTGAGGTACAACCTGTTGCAAGGTTGCGCCAGTGGAATCCCATCATAGTCCATCAACTCGTAGGCTCCTTTTGCTAATACTCATTTAACAATATAGGGACCCATCCATATCGATTTGAATTTTCCTGCTCCCAATTTATCGGATTCCTAGTCATAAAGTAATACCAGGTCACCCTCTAAGAAGACGTGAGGTTTGACATTCTTGTCGAACTATGCCTTGACTCGTTTCTTATGAGCCTCATTAGCAAAAGCTGCATCATGACGGGTTTCATCCAAATGGATTAATTCCAAGAAATGAGCCTCTTCTTCTGAGGTTCCGAGGAGAAGGTCGACTGCGAGTTTAAGGGATGAGATTTCACATTGGACCGGTAAGATTGCTTTGAGACCGTACACCAATTGAAAAGGTGTGAATCCAGTTGCATTTCTTACCGATGTCTGGTATGCCCACAAGGCCGAGTACAAGATTAGGTGCCAATCCCATTTTTGGGATTCGATCATCCTTTGCAACATGCCCTTTAGGACTTTGTTGATTGCTTCAACTTGCCCGTTAGCTTGCGGATAGTATGGAGTAGAGTTGTTGTGGGACAATCCTAGTTTGGCAGCCAACTCAACCATCATGTGATTGCAAAAATGCGATCCATGATCTGTGACTATGGCCTGTGGAACGCTGAATTTGGAGACTACGTGATTGAAAAAGAAAAGGGCAGCCGTTTCGCCGATGTTGTTTAATTTAAGCATCGCCTCGGCCCATTTGGTAAAATAGTCCACCACGACTATTATGTACCCATGCCCCCCGGTCGAGGTGGGGTTACATGTCATGAAATCTATGCCCATTTGGAGAATGGCCCAACAACTACTACTGGTTGTAGTGGTGTGGGTGGTCTTCTGGTTTTGCTATCGAAAATTTGGCAAGCATGACAACTTCTAACTGCGGTTATGCAATCTTTGAACATTGTTGGCCAGAAGTATCCTGCTCGCAAAATTTTTTGTGCCGTAGCATAACCATATTGATGCCCTCCACATGCGCCTGAATGGTAGTCATTCAGGACTTTTTCAGCCTCCTCACGGGTGAGGCACCTCCACAGAATGATATTGATACCACGATGGTAAAGAGTATCACCGACGATCACGTAGTCCTTTGCTTGGTATTGAATACGTCGTTGTTCGGAGCGTGAGGTATTAGACTTGTATGTTTGCTTCTGGAGATAAATGATTATATCTCCGTACCACAAATCGCTTGAAGATATCAGAAACAAATTTTCATCCACGATTGCTTCTTCGGATGTTGCATTGTTGGACGACCATGGGAGATCGCATAGTAACTCCACGAATACCAAGGCTTTCTTTGATTTGGATCTTTTAAATTCCAAATCAAACTCTTGGAGAATCACTATGCATTTCGAATACTTGCCCCCCAGCAACTGTCGCGACAATATATAAGTCATGGGGTTGCAATATGACAAAATGGTAGTTTTCTTAAAGAGGACGTAGTGTCGAAATCTCTGTATTGCTTGAACAGCTGCGAGTGCTAGCTTTTCAAAGTAGGAGTATTTCATTTCCGTATCATTTAAGTTTTGGCTTAAATAATATATAGGATGTTCAATTCCATTGTCTTCTTGAACTAAGACCATTGCTATGGTTGTATCTGCTGCAGAAAGATACAGGTTAAAGTCTTTTTGATAATCAGGAGCATACATTAATGACACTTGTATTAGAGATTTCTTTAAAGCGTCAAAGGAGGCTTGTGCGACCTGGTCCCAAATGAAGGGTACATCCTTTTTCAACAGACAGGTATAAACTTTAGCTAGTTCAGCGTAATTTGGAATGAACCTCCTGAGGAACTTTGCTTTCCCTTGGAGTTTCTGAATCTGAAGCAGGCTTGAAGGTGGAGGCAAATCTATGATTTCCTGAACCTTACAAGGGTCGAGACAAATCCCATCATTTGAGACAACGAAGCCAAGTAAATGACCAGAACTGACACAAAACACACATTTGTGCGGATTGAGTCTTATCTTGTAGTGTCGGCAACGTAGAAATATTGCTCTCAAATGGCGCGGATGATCGGTCCGCTTTCGCAAATGAGCTGGGAGATCGTTGAGATAAGGTTAAATGATGTTTTTGATGTCGTGGAAAGCATAGTTCATTTCTCTCTAAAAAGTCACCCCTGCGTTCTTCAAACCAAAGGGTAGCTTGCGATATGCGAATGTGCCCCATGGACAAATGAATGCAGTCTTTGACTGGTCCTGTGGGTGGATATTTATTTGATTATACCTGGAAAATCCATCCATGAATGAAAAGATTTCGCATCCGGTGCATTCATCAATAATCTAGTTGATAAAGGGTGTAGGGTAGTTGTCTTTTGGACAATCTTGATTTACATCCCTGTAATCAAAGCACACTCTAATCATTCCTTGTTTTTTCATAACAAGAACAATATTCGATACCCAATCGGTTAGAGGAACGAGGTAAATGAAACCAACATGGAGGAGTGTTTCGACTTCTGCCTTGATGGTAATGGTTGTCTTGGGGTGCACCTGCCTTAGCTGTTGTCGTACCGGTTTGACATCTGGATACATCTTAATCTCGTGTTCAACTATGCTTGAGTCGATACCTGGCATTTCATCATACGACCAAGCAAAGACATCTCTAAATTCGCGAAAGAGAGTGCTATATATTTCAAGTTCAGAAGAAGAACAAGATTTGCCAACATGAATGTTCTCTACAACATCTGTTTTGGTTGAGATGTTTATGGCAATAGTTTCTTCGATATTGGATAGGTTTCTTTCAGAATCCACCGTGTTTACAGTATTCGTCAGAAAGTCAAATACTGAAGGATGTTGTAGGTTTCCGAAATTTTCTTCTTTACAAGTCGAAAGATGGGAACGATGGTGGTGATCTTCCCATGGTGCCCCATCGATCATCATTAATTGAATGATTCCTTCATCTGTAAGGTGTACTTGTGACCAAGGATCTAAAGGGGTGCCATATTCCTTAGACCTATCTATCTAAACGCTTGACGAGCGTTGATTCTGGTTTGCCTCCCATGCTGAGAACATTGATTTCTATAATATTTCCAGCGGGGTTAGAGGCAAAACTTGCAAATGATCCATTTTAACATCGTTTTCTGACATCTTTTGAATGGAAGATATCATATTGCAGGTTCCTACATTAGCCACTTCCGCCAAATTGGTAGGAGGTGGTAGGGTAAAGGTTCCCATTAACGTAGGGTCTTTTAGTAGGCCTACTCTGATATTATGAAGCATGTTTTGTGGATCATTGGAATGCTTCCTATAATTTGCGAACTGTTGGGGAGAAAAGTTTGTTGTTCGATGATTGTAATTCCTCCTTGGGAAGGAAATGCAATTTTCCTGAAGTAGGTTGACACAACAGCCGCCATGGCATAGATCCAAGGTCTTCCCAGTAGGATGTTGTAATCAAGATTTCCGTCGATGACTTCAACATTGATTTCTACTTCTTTACCCCCCAGTTCAACTTGCAAGTTACTTAGTATCCCATACGGGGTGTGCGTTCATCCATCAAATTATTTTAATGTTGTTGACAATCGTGACAAAGAGGGAGACCCCAGAGTTTTCCAGTAACTCATCGACATGATACATGTGGATGCCCCCTCATCAATAATTGTTCTATGAACAGTTTTGTTGAGGGCTTTCACTTGAATGAGGAAATCTAGTTGAGCTAGTAACTGAGGGTTGTATCCTTTATGATTAAAAGATACAAGATTGGAATCTGTTGGGTCAATCCCACCTATTGCTAACAATAAAGCCTACTTTTGGGAGGGGCAATTTTACAGCACTTCAAGAGTCGACATCGTGGATGGCGATTGAGCTAAATCCTCCACTATATTATAGTGTTGTGCTGCTCGTGCACGAGGATTAAACGTCGATTTGTGTACTACTCCCTTTTGCAGTTTTATTGTTAATTCAGGAATGATCGGTGGCGCAACTTCTGTTGAAGTCATTGTTGAACTACTAGGTTGGTCATTGTCCTTGTTGTTCAACATCTGTGGATTCCCGTAATCTTTACTCCTTGTCGTTATAAGAGTGTCATTTAGTTGCTTCGAGAATAACAACATTAGCACTTGGGATGGGGAAGAATTTTCGTTAGTAACCATATTTGTTCCTGGGTTTGGAAATGGATCAGTCAATACAGCCGAGGTTTTTGAACTTTTGAAAGATTTTCTAAGTTCTTCTTTAAATGGATAGTCCTGTGTCCAGTGATCCTCGTCACATATATGACATGGAGTTTTGGGTTTCACATTCCCAAAAGGGTTTGCAAAAGATTTCCTTGGAGATGAGTCTCCCTGGTTTTTCTTCTTCCCTTGTTTTTTCTTCTTGCCTCCTGGTTGCTTGGTTTCTTTGCCTTTGTCTGTTGACACAGCATTTACTTCCGAGGCTAGAAGTTTTTAATTTTCATCTTGACTCGAAACTGTGTGGGCATTTTTGGATGTGGCCTTTGCGGTTTTAGTGCTTGTCGTGCCTATCACACCATCGCCGGCATGAGAGCCTTTGTTTGATTTAGGAGGCGGAGGGACGGAGAATTCTGGTCTAGGAGCGTCAGGGATTTTATCGTAGAGCATGCTAGACTGAGTGTAGATCAAGTCTAGATATTGTGCATGAGCAATGACTTGCTCTTCAGTGACGACTCCCCCCTTTGCCACATCTTCTGTAATAGCGGGTAACAGTGAATTAATAAACCATTCAACCAATAGCTGATCAGGAACATATGTTTTTACCATTCTGCGACGATGCCGCCACTCATGAATATGATCGGATATGTGAGTGGCTGTCATTTGTTTGAAATTGGTAAGCAGCTCAGTTCCTATTTCATACCTGATAGGTAATTTAAAATGGGTTAAAAAGGTTGTGTCTAGGGTACTGAAGTTATCAAATGAAGCTCTAGGCAATTCGATATACCACTTTGCTGTGCGCTGAAAGAGGAAAAGTCGAATTGAATCATCATTTAGAGTGTTTGACAAACACCATAGATGAAAGGTCATCACATGATTCGATGGGTCTTCGCCCAGATTTCCAATGAATTTAGGAATATCCAACGAAAGTTTATGCGGGATCGCCAGCCACCAAGGGGCATAGGCAATTGGATTGTTCGTTAGTCGACTTAGATCTGGTAACTCTAGAGTTTCCATGAAGGGCAACTGTTGATTTAGGCTTGGTTGAGCATACCTAGGATAAGACGGAATTGTTTGAGCAGTCGGTATTTGCATACCAGCATAATGCATTTGATGTTGGTAACTTTGATAAGGTTGATGGGCATAACCATTATGACATGGTTGATATTGTTGCCCATTATTCGCAAAGACTTGTTGCTCATATCCTTGGTAAGCTTGTTGGAATTGCGGTTGTTGGTATTGCACCAACCATGGTTTTGAAGCCATGGACTATCGTCCAGCACTGACTGTTTGACCAAGATTGGGGTTGGGGTTCCCTATTTGAACCTGTGCCATTCCACTAGTGGGTGATTATGGTTGTGTCGGAGGTACAAGAGATTGTTGTATCGCCACTTGCGAAACTTGAGGTTGGCATACAATTGGTGACGCTTGTACTTGCAATATAGCCACAATAGCTGGCATAGTGGGAATGTTTGTCATAGGTGAACTTTGCTATATTGAGCATACAACTCTTGGTTGTTGAGACAGGACTGGTACCCAACCGCTAGTTCTGATTCCAGCATAACCCAAATTTTGTTGCGAACTCACACATGGTTGTCCTTCTGGGGAAGACAATGAAAGGGTATATGGCCCTCCATACGACTGTAATCCAGTACTCAAAGGAATAATTTGCCTTTGGGGACCAGTTTGCCCAAATTGACCTTGTGATAGATCAATTTCTCAAGACTCAACGTAAGAGATTCTAAATATAATTCCAGACGAACAAACGGGGACAGTCCATACTGCCGAAATAGTCCCAGGATGGACTCCATCCAGTGATTGACAACTGGTTGGGACAGATGGCACGCCGGCAAACATTGTCGGAATAGCATAAGGGGTTTCCGCTGTTTCTGTGTCGAGTGACACAGTCCTTGATGTTGACGATTGTTTAGACATGTTAAGTCTATCCAAAAGATTCCTCAGCGATTCTTTAGGAACTTCCAAGGGTGGGTGAATATTCTCTGATGAAGAAGGATATAGGGCGATCCCAGCTCCAAGTTGCATTGGAGTGCTAGATGGAGGATCTTCCACAATCTCTTCTATGGCAATCAATCCAGGAGGAAGAGGTAGACTGTCAGGTCCGTAAAATATTTCTGGTGCCGAAGAAGATGTAAGTCCTGCAGCAACAGACGGTTGGGGAGTAACACCTTCTGAATCGGCTGTAGACGGAACCGATTCAGGAATAGAAGTGTTAACCGTCACACTAGGATCAGTTGTAATGTCTTGTTGCTGTTGCGGAATTTCTTCTATATAGGCAAGGATTCCAGAAATGTTCGGAGTAACCGGAGTCTTTGAGGATGTTGGAGTGCTTGCTCCAACTAACGTAGGGGACTTTGATCTGGTTAAACGAGTTCGCTTCGTCCGGAATGGCTTCGCTTCTGGAGTCAACGATGGTTGACTCGTAAGTCTCCGCGAACAACGGAGTTTTGATTGACTTTCTTCCATGACTGCAGATTACTTGATCAACTCAAAATAAAAGGGGAAAATGTTTTTCGAATTAAATGAATTTTAGATGCTTTGACACAACTTGTTTTTTCAATTTTAAAGAGTCGAGAAAAAACAAAAGAGGACTCTAGTCGCCTTCAATTTTTATTGAGCTAGAAGTGACAAGCACTCAGAGGACCTTTTCTGTTAAGGAGTCTGAAAAGGAGCAAAATGGACTTCTCTGGAGATCTAGGCAGAGAGGATTACCAAACCAATCGTAAAACTGCATAATACTTTTTACGATATGGCAGTCAGTCTTCCCGAATGGTGTGTTCGGTGCATTACGATCGATAGGGCAGTAGACATGGCTTCCTAAGGATAAAGGATGCAGCCTATAGTGGTCTCCCAATATATACGCGACGGTATGTGGGAGCACAAGTCCGTACTGGAACTTATCGTCTCAGAGTGGAGGAATCACCCAACCAACACTGAAAGCAACAGTTACCAAGCTTTACGATGCCGGAATACGTCTCTAGCCTAGACCTCTAGATGTTGCGTTAAGTTCCAAAGTGTTGTTAGATTCATTGAGATTTATTTTAAGTTGATCTTGCTTAGCAGTTTTCCTTTCAGGTTCACAACGTGATGTATGTATAATTCCTAAATGCAGTCTAAGATGATAAATAGATGTTTTATCTTCTTTCAGCAATGAAAATCCTAGCTACTAAGGGGAAGAAAGTCAAGCATCTTTTCTTCACAGAGCACAGAGCACACGCTAATATGCACATCCTTAAATCAAGCCAAGCATTTAAGATGCAAATGCACATGCATGTATTGGTTTTTAGTTCCCTTAATGTGTAAATGACACTAAGAAAACTATGTGAAAAACTGAAATACTTTTAAAGCGACTGTACTCAACAAAATTCTTTTTCAAAACAAAGTGAAAACAAGAGAGACACTTTGCGATTTTGAAATGAAAATTGCTTTTTGACACTTTAAAACTAGTAAATCAAGTCTTATGCAATGATAACCGTATAATCAACTATCTAAAACAATGTGATTGCTTTCTAAACTGAAAACGACAGTGACGACACTTTCAGATCTAGAGATGACAGTTTGACTACGTTATTTTTGGCAAAAGAGAACTAAAACGACGCACAATACATAAAAAAACGTTTATAGTTCTTTGCACTAAGGAGGCAGAATAATTCTAGAGAAGGGGTTATTCACAGAAGCAAACTGATTACGGACAACAAAAACTCTTGAATAAGACTGAAAACAGTGAGAAAAATCCATAGTTGGAGGGTAAAATTAGTCCTCCCCGACCATCGCACTTGTTACATAGTGAACTCAGTATGCAACGCAGTTACTCCATTCAGGAAGTGCAATGCATACAGGCTGCCTTGAAGGCAGGGTGCGATGGTTACAGTGTGAGACTCTAAACAAGAATGTACTCACAGTTTGTAGTTTAGTTCAGGTGTTTAAGCTAAATAAGTATAGATCAATGTATGTAAAAACACAGGGGTGATTTAAGAGGTTACTAAAGCCACTACTTAGGGCAATTAGATTGCTTGCAGATCTATTGTTTAATTTATAAACAAAAACCCGGGGATTGACTGAAGCAACGTTGATCTACTTTGCATTTGTATGACAAATGCAGTTCGAAGGCTAGCTGGCTTGACTTCAGGCTCCGTTTGTATGTTTATAAAAGAAACAAGGATAGATAGGCTAACAAGTAATCTAGTCGCTCCCCAACGGAGTTTCCATTTTGTTATATGGGAATAGTGTCCACATGGATGCTTCTATTCCCACTAAGATGTGTGGCTATCGTAGAAAGAAACAATCAAAGTCTACTGTTGATTCCTTTTATGAAAATAGATGAGAGGAGAACCAAGAGGGCCAACCTGAGTCTTGCGCTCGATTCCCTCTCCTTCTTGACAGAGTTTTGCTGCTCTCTCTTTGTTTGCTCAGCTTCAAAAGGACCTGTAGAATCACAACAACATACTACTATGCAAGAAACAAGAATCTAAATTCACAAATAATGTAGGATCAGATGTACATTAACCATATACAATCATATATAAACAAGTACACCAGGATATGGAAGGAAACAAGAATAGCTTTATTCAGATAAAAGTAGCAAGAGGATTACAACCATGAGCATCTCTGAACCAACATCATCCTCTAGCTAAGAAGCCCTTCTTTCACCTCAAGCAAAGCAAAATCACCCAACACTATGAATGTACACCAGAATACCAACAACACTTCTCTATAGATTACAAAATTCCAGCCCTTGGATCTCTGTGATGAGGGATCCATATATAGATGATTACAGAGAGGTGAGTCATCTTTTTGGATCTTGATTAGTGTCTTCTCTCTGATAGTTCCTGCTTCCACTTGGAGAATGATGAACTCTTACTCATCCCTGATCGAAAATGGAGTGGCAAGTGTCAGAGGGGAAGCTTCTGGAAGATTCCATGATCTTCCACCTCGCATTTTTTTCCCTGCCATTTGTCCATTCTCGACCATCACACCCTACAAAGGAGCAAATCAATATGCATCGCACCCCCTGCATCGAGCTTTCAGTATGGTCCAGGTTTGACCATTTATGAGTATTTTTCAGTGGAGAACTTCTGGGAGATGATATAATAAGTTGACCTTGTTCCTTTAGGCAGTGAAGCAACACTTTTAGGGACTTAGGAGCCCTCAGTTTATGGACATTTATGATTGGGGTTGAAATGCCCAAAAATGTCTATAACAACCAGGCTACAGAAATGAACAGATTGAGAGAAAAGGTGGCAAGTTTGGAAACTGACTGCAAACTTGCCTAGCTTAAGCAAAAGGAAGAAGCACAAAAGGCCCAAAGAATGAGTGAAAGAATCAAAGTCTTAGAGAAAGACTTAACACTGGAGAAACTCCTTGGGCAAACCAAGGAAATGTTGTGGGCGAATATCATTGACTCCTTCAAGGATATTTGGCCATCAATTCAAGTTATTTTTGAGTAGATAAAGTTAGTAAAGATAGCTATAGAAGCTATCCAAAAGGTCTAAGAAGAATTAGGAGACATTCATGAGGATGCCAATAGACTCATCCACTTCCTCAATAGAAAAAATATGTATGAGCTCCAAGAACTCAACATAGAAGACAGAACTGAGACCATTTTGGAAATAAGGAAGGTCCTTTCCAAAAGGAACCTTATGCGTAACTTAGAGGAAAAGTGCCACAACATGCAGATAGCCATTGATAGGTTCATGGCTAAATTCCAAATTTTGAGGGAGAAAGATCTACCCAGTCCTTTAGTTATCAATGACAAGCTTATGACACAGCTGGACTAGATAACACACTCAGAGAGTTGGCTAAGGAACAAGCAAGCACTTCATCCATAAAAGCCCTGCGAATAGGAAACGTTCTGTACAACACATTTGAAAACTTATTTTCCCTTGAGCATGAGATAAAACATTTATTCCTCACCAAGCCATATTTCACCAATTATACTAAAGCCGACGAGATATATAGGAGGATGATGAATGTAAAGTTAGCTGGTGTAGAATGATGGGAGACAATGATTGATTTACTGTGATAACTTCACAACAAAAAAGTTACTGCACAGTAAAAGTGAAAGCAACCAGGAAAACAAATGAAAACAGGGTAGCAAAGAGTATGAGGTGAAAGATAAAATTTGAAGAAGATTCCAACATGAAAGATCACAACTACAAGCCCACATAAAGGGCTAAAAACTAAACCATATCCATGGTGTTGTGGGTGTATTTCCTT
>APFE031580209.1:34250-97901 GCA_000404065.3 Pinus taeda | reverse complement strand
AGGTTTATACCGATCTGAAATTTTACAAGGTGTAGGGATATGTACAGCAGGTATAGAATCAGACTTGGTCGCTTGAGATTCATCACAAAATTCGGAAAAAGGATCTTGATCAAGCTCAAAGGTATGCAAATCTTTGGAATTCACGATTTTCAAAGGGAAAGAATCAATGGCAGGACGAGGATCTTTTCTCAAGCATAATATACTTTGCAAAGCCTTCTTTACATTCTTGGAAAAAGAGAAGAAATAATTTATGACAAAGAACAAAATGTCTTGGATGAAATTCCAACTTGAATACCTGATATTGCCATGTTGTCCTTTCATGTTTCTGCTGGTCGGGATCATCCTCCAGTGGATTCTTTGGATCAGATCTCAAAACTGATTTAGAGTCGCCAAGTGAATGATTTCAGCCTTTCAAGTGTCTGATCGTTGTTCACTATCAACAATCAGATCTGAACTTGATACATGTACTGGGTGCCAATGAAGCGTTAATTTCACAAATCCCACGGAGATAGACTGAAGCAGCGTTTATCTACGTGCGCTGATGTAAAACAAGAGCGTGTTCGAAGGCTCCCTGGCATATCTTCAGACTCCGTCTAAGACTTATGAAATAACACGTCAATGAGCAAATGATAAGTTTGTTCTCCCCAGTATGGTCGCCAATATGTTAGGCAGTAGGAATTCACCTAGGCTGAGATAGACAAACTCTCAAGGCTACATCAAACCATTTCACCTCGTAGCTAGCCCTACGAGGTATGAGAAGGCTCTCTCGGGTCAGATTCGGTAGATCTTTCAATATGATGAGCTGACCCAATTAAGAATAAATATTTTAGGCTAGTAAATTGATAAGGGGGGTTGATTTAAAGATTTTTGGTTTGTTGGTGGCAATTGGAGGGAGTGCAATTCAGGATGCGGGGATTGAGCACAGGTTTTGCAGGGGGATCTTTGGGGCAAGGTAGGAGTAAGCGCTGATGCTTTAATCTGAGATGGATGATCAGGGATGATAGGGAAGGAGCTAAAGAGGGCAAACAACCATTTGAATCCTCTCTAGATAGCAGAAAACATAAATTTTGAACAAACTAAAAAGCTGAGCATGTCAAAGCATGTATTCAAACTTTACCACTTCATCTGTCCAAATAGAAGCAAAAGAGAGATGTAGAATACATAAACAAACTTACAATAACATGTAGAGAACACACCATCAACACTACAATCCACAAGAATCCACAAGGATGTCTGCAAAACCCTGGCCTTCTTCCTCTTGAAATTGCAAAGATAGATGTACAATATACAATGAAAACTTTCTCCCTCAAGAGTCCAACCTTCCAACCTCTCCAAATGACTAAGAAAACACATAATATAGGCAAGCTAACCTCTTCCCTTGCCTCTAGGGGTCGAGCTCATCCTTCTAGGAGCAGTTTGAACTAATTCCAAACTAAGCACTAGATAATAGGCAGCTCAACAACTTGCCTCTATTACTTAGCTAACTGATTCATGCATTAATTATTCACTTTTTACATCAAGGAATCTTCTAGAAGAGTAAAGAGAGGTAAAATCTATCAAAGTGCCATGAAAATATTACATTTATCCATCATCTACAAGTAAAAATAATCAACCATAGTCAAAACAGTGTTTTTTGACCAAAAAAAGTCAATTTTGGCAAAGTTAGCTCTCACAGCCGCGCCCCCTGGCTCTCACTGCCGCGCACCTTTGCAGCAACTTTTGAGTGGGTTCCACTGGTCCAAATCAGGTGCAAGATGGCTCATTGGAAATCTTATTCTGTCTAATTTCCATCCCAAGTAGAATTTCGGAATTTGGAGTTGTTTTGCCCCTTCAAAAACCATTTCTCCCAAGGTCACTTTCTGCAACTCAAAAAGTGGGCAGAAAGCCATTTTTTTGATGTATTTTGAGCTTTTGGAGGCTCAAATCTCAAAATCAGGCTTCTTCCAAGTATTGGTAATTTTTCTCTTTGCATGCCCTTTCCAAAAATGCCAAGTTTTCAAAATTCCGAGCAGTCCTTCAAAACAGCCGCGCGCGGGGCGCGGTGTTTCAAATGGCCAAAACCTGTAAATTACACAAAATTCACAAATGACACAATTTTCTCCAAATTTCTTGAAATTTGGGCTGGGAGTCCCCAATCAAGTACCATGCTCAACCAAAGAGGCTTTGGCCAAAATTTGGAGTGGATCGGGCGTTTTCCTTCGTTTTTGTTCTTGTAAGTTTGTTTATGTATTCTACATCTCTCTTTTGCTTCTATTTGGACAGATGAAGTGGTAAAGTTTGAATACATGCTTTGACATGCTCAGCTTTTTAATTTGTTCAAAATTTATGTTTTCTGCTATCTAGAGAAGATTCAAATTGTTGTTTGCCCTCTTTAGCTCCTTCTCTATCATCCCTAATCATCCATCTCAGATTAAGGCATCAGCGCTCACTCCTACCTTGCCCCAAAGATCCCCCTGCAAAAACTGTGCTCAATCCCCGCACCCTGAATTGCACTCCCTCCAATTGCCACCAAAAACCAAAAATCTTTAAATCAACCCCCCTTATCAATTTACTAGCCTAAAATCTTTATTCCTAATTGGTCAGCTTATCATATTGAAAGATCTACCGAATCTGACCCGAGAGAGCCTTCTCATACCTCGTAGGGCTAGCTACTAGGTGAAATGGTTTGATGGTAGCCTTGAGAGTTTGTCTATCTCAGCCTAGGTGAATTCCAAGCGCTAACACCCACAACTCATCTAAATAATCAAGAGAAAAATATTCAATAGATGGAATTTGAACATTCTCTTCATGATCATCATTTATTGGAGGTTCATATAGTATTCACCTTGAAGTTTTTTCTTGTTGATATACAACCAAACTTGATCTCCAACTTGGAAATCATGATCAATGCGATGCTCATCATGCCTTACTTTGTACTTTGATTTGCTCTTCTCAGCTGCTCTTATACTCTTTGATGCATTAATTGAATTTATTCAATAAATTCTTGGCTTTGTCCACATCACTATGTCCATCTAATGCAATATCTTTACCAAATATGAAATCCAAATGAGACTTTGGCAAATAACCGAAACAAGCTTCAAATGGAGATACTTGTGTAGATGAATTCTTGGCACGCTTGTAGGTATGTTGGATGAAATTAAAACTCTCATCCCAAACTTTAGGATGCTTAACACAATAACCATGAAGGAAATGCATTTTTTTACAATATGTAATGAATTTTACTCTCAAATTCCCATACAAATGCACTCATCAGTAAGCCAGAATAGCATAACATGCAAAAGAAAACAATATTTCTTATAAGTGATTTATTCATAACATCACTTTTACAATATACCCAGCTATGGGGATATGCAACATGTGGAATATAAAATAAATGCAGTATTTAACTAGACAATAGTCCAACCATTTCTTACCCAACTAAGCTAGGGAGCTTTCTTTATGCATTTCTCATCTTCTAGACCTACTTCGGAGATGGTTATGGTGTGCCTCACACGTTATTTTGCCTTCTTTTTCTCAGGTGATTTCATGACCTATTTTTCCTTCTTTGGATGAAGATGTGGATGCAACTTCCAACATTTTTCGATCCAATGCCCACTTATGTTGCAATGAGTACACAATTTTTTGTGAGAATTTCTTGGCAAAAATGTCTTTGAACCTAGGAGAGGGTATTCCTTCCTAATCTCACTTCAAATTGACATATTCAATTTATTTATAAATAGTTTCCTTTTTTGGAACTTGGCTACACAATTTTTAGGTGCATGAAAAAAATTACAAGGAGACACATTCCACGAAATTTTATTCAAATCTTTGTTGGCCCTCAATTTTGGTTATTTTTTCCTATCCTAAGTCCATCTATTTACCACCACATTCCATCTTATTTCACATATATATGCCTCATTTTAGTCCTATTTTGCATATTCACGTAACTAAATTAAGTTTTCAACTAAAATGGGTTTTAAGAGTAAATTTGGACTGCATTAAAAATTCCTGTAATAGCTCCATTAAAGTCATATGCGTAGGACACCTGGATGAGATCTGAGCATATATTTGGAAAGATTGGTGTTGGCTCACTAAGATGTCCTTTTATAGGCAATCTTAATCCCTACATTAGTTGTCAACCTGAGGTAAGTCTTTCTATTTCAAGAGTGCCAACACAGTATGTGTAGTGAAGCTAGAGGTTATCTAATGATGAATCGTTGCAATCATTAAAGTCCAATTCTTCAATTCAATTCACACAACTCTGCAAAGAACTATTTATGAAAGGAATGCTCGCAACACCCTATGTAATTCTATAAACTTGTTCCAAAACTAATTGGAAATTGAATGCAACTAAGAATTACACGAAGAATTATTCAAATAAGCTTGAGACTAATCACAGTTAATCAAGTAAAGCAATTATGATTATCAAACAACACTACCAATCTATAACAACTCAAATCAATCTGCATTACTAAACAACAATAACAATCGGTAATTGAACATCAATCAGTAAGTGAACAACAACAACTATAAAAGATTCCTAAATGGTAAACATTCTATATTGCAATCCGTAGGAGTTACTCAGTCTTGTCTCTTAAGATCTATGAAAACATATATTCAATTTGAGCAGTAATAAAACACACATTCACTCATTCTAATCAAGGCGCTTACTTAAGTCTATCTCGCAACTTCAATATAAATCTAAGTGAACAGCGGTATAAATCAATGTCACAAATCTTCAAGATAAATAAAAGAACTGGATATTAAATCAAGTACGAAGACTGAATGTAAACTATAACACAAAGGAGCATTGAGACTTCTTGTGACTGGGCCCAGAGTCACCAGAAGCCTTTGCTTAATAAAAACTCAGAATATAGAGATGTATCAAGCGCAACCTTCTTTCATTAACTTCAAAGTAACAACTGACAGAGCCACTGAATTAACAACGTTTTTGCTCCAAAGAGAATGGTTACATATTAAAAGTCTAACTTTGTATCTAGTTGCCTTTCAGCCTTATATAACATAAAAGAGAAACTTGGATAGAAGCGAATCCTCAGGATCAGGAGATCTTGAGAATTTCACAATATAAAATCTGATCATATGATAAAATAGGAGTATTCGAACTCATCTTCTGCTTCCTTGTCTGCCCGAGATGTTGTGGCTTTTCCCCTTTATGGCCTTGTGTTGTCTTGCCAACTAAAGAAAATTTTCCCAATCACATCTCTACATACAAATATAGCAAAGAATCCGTTTTTCGTACTAAATTCGCTTACTCTATCACCAAATAGTTTCTTCCAACTTTGACTGATATTTTCCTCATTTTATTCTATAAACAGAGATAATATTATAAGGATGAATGATGAATGAAGCATTAAATGAAGAGAAATCATACCTTTTTCTCGTCCCAACATAATCCCCAGCTTACCTTGTTGCACGTCCTCGTACAAGAGTATAGTTTAGATGCAACTGTGTGAGGGAATAAGTAGGTTATACTTCTTCCCTGTAATTCCTAAAACCATTCTTTTGCTTGAGGACAGTGAAAGCCTGGGTTACCTCATGATCTTTTAACTTATAATCACTATGGTATTGATCAGGACTCATGAGGGTAACATATGATTAGGGTTCTATAGTGGCATCCTATCCCGTTTGGTCCCAATGTTAAAATCATATTGATATATTTGGAAAAACGGGAAGAGGCAGCTTGGGAGTTACGGTATCCGAATGGCTCCCAGCCCTCACAGTGTTACTAGAAACTTCCCATATTTTTTTTGATGCATCTAAGGCTTCTTCTTTAATATCTTGGAAGTATTCCTTTTTGGCCTGAATGATATCAATATAGATTGGCCCCAATTTTCCTACGACACTATTTTTCTTCATAAACTACTTATGTCAAACAGATAGGAGCAGTGGATGTGTAGGTTCTCCTCTGACCCATAGGTCAATGCCATATTCACGCATTTGAATGTGTTGTAAGCCTTGGCCCATTTTAGCTTATTAGTAGCAAAGGAAAGGAATGCCTCAAATTGAATGTCTCCTATGAAAGGGCGAGGGTGGCTATCCCTGTCATCCTCTAAAACAAAATTATGCATATAGATCTCACAAAGGAGGCGCTGAATCTTCTCATCGTGTTCTCTGAAACACTTAATAAAATCAGGAGTGGTTTTAATTTTTTTCGGTTTACCAGCCTTAACGGCCTTAAATTTTAACAAGAGATATCTCTCCATAAGAAATAAAGCCTAATTAGTAGCGGGAGCTCGACAAGATAGAGTGTTTGAATAGAGAGAACACACAATATCCATTTTCTCTGGCTTTCTGCAATTGACCCTCTAAATTTTCAACCTTCTTTTGCTTAGCCTTGTATTAAGCAAAAGTCTCATCCTCTGTCCTGGTAAGTGCCTCGAATTTCTTCTTTAGTCCTTGGTGTTCGTGAAAAAGGACCACCTTTTCCTTGTGCTGAGCTAGCTCTTGGTGAACTGTTGAAAGCTCATTCTCTAATTTTCTAATAATGACTTCTCTAACCAAGGGGGTGTAAAGAGGTGTTTCATCTGTTTGGACTTCTGCATCTTGGGTCTCCTCCAGGTTAGTCTGCATAGCAGCTTCAACTGCTTCCAGAATTACAACTTGAACATTTTCTTCAATATCAGTCTAGACAATAGTGTCCACAGTGGGGTAGGCCATTTGAGTTCCCTGTGAAAAGATACAGGGCTCCTGTGTTTGTATGGCAGTATCTTCTCTAATAGCAGGCTCAATTTGGGTTTCTCTTTGGAAACCCTTAAGAAACTCTGTCTGAGTCTCAGCATCCTTCGTAGAACATTGTTCTGTTTGTGTCCCTGCATTCTCCATTTCTTCTTTCAATTTCCTCGTTTTGGTTGCTTCTTTTAGCCAATATTGCAACTGCATGATTACCTGCTTCTGTTTTTTGTATTTTCTGAGCACCTTTTTAAGTTTATCTTTGTAGGGCTCTTTTACTCTAGGGCTCCCATCTGGGGTTGCATTACCTTCTGCTACTTGCACAGGCTGCATTATTTTATCATCAGGAATGTTCCCAATTGGAGTTGTGGTTTTTGGCGGGATTTCTCCTTCCAACTCATAATTATTTCATGTTCAGGAGATCCCAATCCAGTGGGATCTCCTGAACAGTCATCATTCTCGTGGTCTTCTTCGTAGGCCTCGTCCGCAGGGGACTTTGAAAAGGGAATATCACTTGGTTCATTGGCATCCTTCAAGTTTTCACCTTCAGGGTTTCTTTCTGCTGGGGTTTCTTTGTGCTCCTCAGCTTCAAGGGGTGTTTCCATATCACGAATTAACTCTCTCTGCTCCCCCATGGCATCAGTGCATGGTTGGGTTTGTTCATGACCAGAATTCTTAGCAGGGACTGACCGATCAGGGGTATAGTTCTATTCTTCAGTGTTCCCTGGTTATTCCCTGCCCTTGGTAAACATTCCCATGCTTCCTAAAAACCTTGCCACTTCCTCCTCGTAGTTTTGCAAAGGAGGGTCTTGAGGACTAAGAGGATGTGTGCGGGATGGTCCAACTTCTTTGGCTTGGATTGGAATGTGTAGCTGGGCTTTTACTCTCATCGAGCATATACGCTTATCTTATTCTAGGGGTGCAGTGGGGCTCTTTCGTTTTAATATTTTCTTCGGCCCTGGGGTTCTTGGCCCTTGCTGCTCTGTTTCCTCATTTTCCAGGGGTGGAGCCAAGGTAGGATTTATGATATTGTCCCATGTTAATTGTTTTTGTGCTAATCTATTTGTGATGATTAACATAATTAACCCATGATGGTTGACTACACTATGTGGGTCCTTGGCTGTCCTTACCCGTCGGGAAACATCGTGTAACAAGGAATTTAAATAAAATGGTAAATTAACTGAAATTATTTGCTTTAAAATGACTAGGAGTTTCAATTGTCGAGGCTTTACCACATCATGCCAGCCGTCGCAAGTGATATATCTTTGGATGATAGCCTCCAACTCTTTCCATGGTTGTTGCGACGTTGAAGGATGAATTCCTTTCCCCATTCATACCAGCCACTCACCTGGGTCCTGGAATGCTTCAATTGCAATGTATAAAAGGACGCATTTGTCTACCCATTTCTCCCCTTACACCGGAAGTTGGGTGACTTCAGTCAGGACTTCTTCTGAAACTACCATGCTTATGACTTTGACCAGTGTACTGCCGTTGTGAAGATTTTGCAGAAACTCCAGCGTTAGCTCTTCATGGAATCCCTGAAATCTGTTTAAGTACTACAACCAACCAGCGTGTTCAAGGATTTTGCGGGCTTGATTCGACACCATCAGTACTGGAGGCTCACTCCAAATTGCTCGTCTGCCCATAGCTGCTGCAATTGATTCTGGTTCTTCTGTATACAACTGTGTTTTACCCCTGTATTGCAACACAATGGTAATGTATATCACAACAATTATAAATGAAATGACGCTACTTGGATAATTATTATCATTTTTAGTTAATTCGTCCATCTTTTCAACCATACTTAATGAGAAATCATATGTTCGCATGCCCACCATAATGGTTTCCATTCTTCGACCAATCAGAATTTTCTGCTAATTATTACATATTCTTGCACATCATGCAATTCATACTCCAAAGGTAATCTAAATGATTATCACGCATTTATTCATAACTGGAATACGTGATATCCATATGCAAACCATCCCCCCCTTTTGATGAGAGAAGGGTGTCCACGTCCTTTCAGCATGTGGAAAACAGGCAAATAACTAATGCGAAATAAATGTCGACAACCAATCTAAAAAGCACAGCACACAAATCAATAAAGCATTTAAGCGACATGCGCCATCAGACGTGAATTGGCCAAAATAAAAACAACAATATCAAGTCATTATGTCAAATATTTTACCGTGAGTGGAATTAATCACATTAGCATAATCGGCAGTTTATGTTTAATGGCTATCATTTAATACGCGGACATATGGAATGTGATAAATATAAATAAAAATTACCATGCTATGCAGCTTGTAAAAGTGCTACCAAATGGAGATTTTCATTTAGAAATAGAATCATAGGTGATAAGAGGTACATGTCATATGGAAATATAAGATAATACTTCAATACCACAACAGAGCCATTGCTGCCAGCAAGCATTCATAGCCTTGGCAGGCTTGCTTTTTAACCCTCCCAAATGAGCCAGAGTCCTTTTTACAGTTTAACTTTTTCTTTCTTTTGTCACAAAGAGACCACTTTGCTGGCATGCTGACCAGATAAAAACAAAATACGATAAAGAAAAATTGCATTGTTCAATTAATTGAATGACAAACATTCAATTGTTTGAACGGTAAAAACAAAAAAATCCATATTTACATGGTAATGCCTACAAAGGTATGTACACTATTACAATTTGTCAAGAAATTTCATTTTTTTAAAGAAACATTTGTTGGGTTATCATTCCATGCAGCTAGAATTTGCATGGAGGGGTCCTCGCGTACCTGCTTGCAGAAAGATTCTTTGGTAGGCAGTTGATGATAGAGGTGCATTCGATGCCCGTTTACCTTAAAGGAATGGCCAGATCCGTCTACGATAGTCAAGGTAAGAGTACCATTGTTATGTACTTCTTGAATCTCATAAGGGCCAAGCCATCTTGTTTGCAACTTGCCTAGGAAGTCCTGGAACCTAGAATCGTACAGAAGTGCCCAATCCCCTTTTTGAAACGTTTTCTTCTTGATAAGGTTGTCATGTCGTTTTGCCCTTTGCTGCTGTATTATTGCAGTTCTCTACAAATCAAGCAATCAGGCTTCATCTAGTTCATTAATCTGTTGAAGACGCTTGGTTTGAGCTTATGTTAAATCCAAACCCACTTCCTGGGCCATCCTTAGAGTCTTTATTTCAAACTCAATTGGAAAAATTGGTTCTTTACCAAACACAAGCTGGTAGGGAGTGTATCCAGTAGTATTCCTCCAAGTCATACGATAGGCTCACAAGGCCTCTGGAAGTCTAGCATTCCAATCTCGTCAGTGCATTGAGACTGTCTTGGTCAAAATTTCTTCTATAATGTTGTTGGTTCTTTCTACCTGCCCGTTCGCCTGTGGGCAATACTGAGAATTGATCCTGTGCATGATATGATGGTTTCTGAGGGTGGCAGTAATCTTGTTACCTGTGAATTGGTTTCCCCCATCTGTGAACACTTCTCGCGGTAATCCATACCACACAAATAGCCCAAAAAGGAAGTTAATCACTGCTTCCTTTGTGGCTCTTGGTAAATCTACTATTTCCACCCATTTTGTCACATAATTCGTGGCTACCATTATGTAGGCCTTCTGATTGGAAGGCAGATGGAATGGACCTACGAAGTCTAATGCCCAACACTCGAAGGATTCTATGAAAAATTGTGGCCGTAGAGGCATTTCATCAGATTGACCAGGCCAGCCCATCCTTTGGCAATTGTCACACGCCTAGGCATAGTTTTTAGCATCCTTAAAAATAGTGGGCCAATAATAGTCCATTTGTAATACCTTATGTCCTGTCCTTTAGTGTGCGAAATTTCCTCCATATGGTTCATCATGGAAATCCTTTAGGATGTCATGGATCTCATCCTCGCGGATACATCTATGTATACACATGTCAGCCCCTGTATGAAAAAAATATACACCTATCCAAGAGAACCAGGCGTTGCGCTAAACAATCAATTTTCTTTCCCTTGTTGTTAAATGTTTAGGCAGCTTCCCTAATGCCAGATAATTTGCAACATTTGCATACCATGCAATCTTAACCGCCACAACAAATAGGTTCTCATCCAGGGATTCGTCATCTACCGCCAATGGATCATTAACCTTCGGAATTTGAGATAGAAAATCAGCAACGAGATTCTCCTTTCCTAGATGATCTTTAATGGTAATGTCGAACTCCTGCACAAGCAATAACCATCATGTTACTCGACCATTTGTGATTGGTTTATTAGCTAGATATCTAATGGAAGAGTGATCAGTGTACACAAAGACTTGGTAGACAGTTATATGGTGTCTATATTTTTTTATTGCATAAATAACTACCAAGAATTCTTTTTCTGTCACTTTGTAATTGAGTTCTAAAGGGGTGAGATTTTTGCTAATGTAATATATAGCATAAGGTTTCTTTTCCTCCTCTTGGCCGAGGATAGCACCTATGGCTACATTTGATGCATCCGTGGAAATATGAAAAGGCAGCTCCCAATTTGGTCCATGTAATACTGGTGTTGTTGAGACTAGTTTATTTAATCCTGCAAAAGTTGTGTCACACTTGTCAGACCAACTGAAATCAATGTTTCCAGTTAGAGCGTATAAGGGTGCCGCAATATGTGAAAAATTCTTGATAAATCTGCTATAATAACCTGCATATCCTAGGAAAATACGTACCTTTGTTTGGGTGTAGGGGGTAGGGAGTAAACGAATTACCTATATTTTTGTTGGGTCTACCTGTATTCCTGCTACAGAGATGTAATGTTCTAGGATCATGCCCTCGGTCACCATCATGTGACACTTGACATTGCTTAAACATAACCTGGTAGCGATGCATCGTTCTAAGACCTTTTCTAGTGTTCGTAATGCTTGATCAAAATCATCCCCATATGGAGTAAAATCATCCATATATACCTCTAGTCCTTCATTTATTAGATCAGCAAAGATGCTTAGTATATCTCTCTGAAATGTGGCTGGGACGTTGCAAAAAGCCAAATGGTAATACCCTGTATGCGAATGTGCCCCAGGGATAGGTGAAGGTTGTTTTGTCCTGGTCTTCAGCGGTAACCTGAATTTGATTGTACCCACTGAAGCCATCTAGAAAGGAGAAGAACTGCTTCCCTGCCAATGTATCGAGGACCTGATCAATGCATGGGAGGGGAAAGTGGCCTTTCTATGTTGCCTTATTTAGCTCTCGATAGTATACACAAATACGCCATTTCCCATTTTCCTTGGGGACGATCACCAAGGGGGAGACACATTTATTGTCTGAGATAGGACAAATAAAGTTTACATCCAGTAGCTTCTGTAATTCCTCTTTCATGATATCCTTGAGGTGAGGGTTCAACCTTCGTTGAGGCTACCTGATGGGTCGCACATCCTTATCTGTATAAATGTGGTGTGTACATAGCTGTGGATCTATCCCTTTCATATCAAGATAATCCCATGCAAAATCCCCTTTATTTTTCTGCAATACTTAGATAAGCTCTTTCTGTTGTTCGCTTTGCATATTAGCATTGATATTTAGAACTTTGCCTGGTTCGATCTCAAATGGTTTGATGTTCTAAGCAATAGTTGTTTGAATATGCTAGTCGTCTGTATCCTTCAGGGGATCTTCCATGGCTTTGTTATCAAGAATTGCTTTCAACATTTGGCACTCCACATTGGTTGGTTGATTTACAAAATTGTTGATAACATCATATTCAGTTTGATTTTTATATTCTAGCACTTCCGCTACTGTGAGTGGTGAACGGATGCTCTTTTCCAGGTACGTTAGTGGCTGCTTACATATTTTTACAATGGGCAAACTTGGCCTAGCAGGAGGGCATAACACCAGATTTTTTATAGCATCTCCCTTTGTGATAGTCATGATGCCTTCTCAGTATCCAATATATGCATCAGCTATTTCCAGCCAAGGTTGACCCAGAATCAAAGGATGCCCATCCAACCTACTCCTTGGGTTTATAACCAGGAAATCTACTAGATATTCCCATGAGTCAACATAAACTGTAATGTCTTGTAAAGACCCTCCTAGTCTTACCACAGACCGATCAACAATTTCTAATAAAGTTGTGGTTGGTTCTAAGGTTGTAATACCAAGTTCTTGACAAGTTTTTGTTGTTAATATGTTAATGGAAGCTCCGAGATCAACTAGTGTATTTGGAAAAGAACGACCATATATCTGAACTATTACTATGGGGTTTCCAGGATCTTCGTACTTTATTGGAATTTCCTCTCCCAAGAGTAAATCGGATAAGGTTCCTACAACATGGATAGTAGGTGAGGTTTTTCCCTTCGTCGTAGGCCTTTTTAAACATTATTCTTTGATGGTTTTTGCATACATGGGGATGTCTTGAATAGCCTGGAGGAGAAGAATCTTAATACACAATTTTTTTAGTTCCCATACAAGATCAAAATCAGGATAAGTGATCTGTTTAGGTATCACTAGCCTTTCAGGGAACGGAGGAGAAGTGAATATAATTTTCTCAGGGTCATCATGTTGATTTGTTTCTTCCCCTTGCTTTGATTCAGTATTATTTACAAGTGGTGGAACATGTATAGGTGGAGTTACACTTTCAATTGAAGGTTGGTCCCTATTTTCCTCAAGGGTAGTGACACGACCTGACCTCAATCTGATCTCATTACATTCTTTTTACTCAATCTCATATTCTGGATTTTCAATAACCTGTACCAATTGGACTGGCCTATTATTAGGATTCGGGTTCGGCTGAGCTGGTAACTATGGCCATAGAAGAGGTTAAGAACCTTGTTGTAATGTATAAGGAGCTGACAGTGTAGTTTGAGGCTAGGGGCTTGTTCCCATAGGTATATTGGATATCCTTAGAGGTCACGGCTAGTTTGTAGACCAATTCAGATTTTCAGAGGTGGAGGCAGGCCACTGGGATTGATAGGGATTTCCTTGCTAGCTAGGAGTGAAAGGAGAATTCAGCCAGCCATTTCCTGGAAAATATTGTGCTAACCAAGATATCATAGGGAATGAAAAACCTTTCCAATTTGGGTAGGCTGATTGGCCTTGCCAAACTACCCCAAGATTCTACTGTTGATTAGACTGTGATGAGGGAAAATATTGGGATGCGCCTTATGACATACCTGTAGGTTTAGCTTACTATTATCGACACTGGTTCATCAAATATACCGGTTAAGTTTCCTCCTCTGCTTCTTTGAAGACTACTTTCATCCCGGGTAATGATGGACATTGTTCAATGTTGTGATCTTTAGTACAAATGGCACACATTTGAACCATGTCTAACAGGCACTCCCGTTGGTTGTGCTTCCTTCGAAAAAGTGGGAAGAAGATGGCCAAATTTTGTTCTGCTAAAGCTTGCCTTTGCCTAGCTTGTAGAACATCCAACTGTGTTGTAAGAGTGCTCAAGATATACATCTTAAAATATTACAAGAGGTTTCCAATATGCATCTGTGTTATACCTCCGCTATGTGATTTGCTTCCTTTGCACATTGGATCTCGACTAGCTGCTCCTGTACGTGTGCTTCCTCGGGAACACCTGATACACAAATGAATGATTTCATCATACTCTTCCTAAGAAATATCCCCTTTTCCCAATAAGTTTACAGTTTCTACCCATTCTTGTTTCATTCCTTTATTCAATATAGCTCTTAGGACTTCTTTTGGTAGGGTAGTGTGTGGATATCTCTGCAAATTATAATTAAATCATTTTACATATTCCTCTAGTGTTTCATTATCTTTTGCAGTAATCTTGAAAATATCATCTTTTATTTCCCTAGTTTTACAGAATTCCTAATATCTTTTAAGGAAGGAGGTTTTCATTTCATCCCAACAATTGATGCTTCGCCCACCTAGACCCATAAACCATCTTAAAGCTGCCCCTTTCAAAGTGGAAGGGAATAATTTCAGTTTTTGGGGGTCAGTGGTATAGTTGTACCCTCTACAGAGGACATCAAACTCAAACAGGAAAGCATTAGGATCCTCTGTGATCATCCCATGGAAGGTTGGGATGTTCTGCAGAGGAATAGCCTTCATAAGGGCATTGGCCACCTGGTCGACTATGGGCTATTCTAATGTCGCGGTTTGACCTTGGGGTGGTTGTTCTTCCATTTGATCAAAGATATTCCAATACTCTTCAGGGATTTCAAGGGGTGTTTTAGTAATAAATAGAGAGTTAGCAACCCGAACTGGCTTTACAACACTCCCTACGTCTAGAATCTTAGGAGATCCTTGTTCAGGTAGTTGTGGTTCTTATTTAGCAACCCCACTAGTTTCTCCTTTTTCTTCTTGTAAGTTATAGGATTTTCCCTCTTGTAGGGGGTCAGTGGGTAGGCTTATTGTACCTTGAAAACTCTATTCCGATCCTCCATCTTGGCTTTGAATCTCAACATGGGCTATAGATGGTGAGCCTGCTGCTTGAGGGATAACAGTAGAACTTTTTCCAGGTATAGCCTGGAATCCTACTGATGCTTGAGACTCTGCTCTTCTTATGATTTCGTCTATAAAGGTCGTTCTCCCAAGGTTCACTGATCCTTTGGGTTTTGGTAGAGGATTCTGTTCTTTCTCTATCTTTTTATTTCTAGTCATTCATAAAACAAATTCCTACGTAACCTCTAAAATTTTGTTGTTAAGTGGGTAGGTAAGCAAGCACTTTCCTTGCTAGGTATACAGGTTCTTACCTTCAGTTTTTAAAATCCAGTTCTCCTACAAAAATGGAATAGAATCAATCACTTTAAACACTCTCCTCGGCAACGGCGCCAAGATGTTGGCTCACTAAGATGTCTTTTTATAGGCAATCTTAATCCCTACATTAGTTGTCAACCCAAGGTAAGTCTTTCTATTTCAAGAGTGCCAACACAATATGTGCAGTGAAGCTATAGGTTATCTAATGATAAATCGTTGCAATCATTAAAGTCCAATTCTTCAATTCAATTCACACAAGTCTGCAAAGAACTATATATGAAAGGAATGCTCGCAACACCCTATGTAATTCTATACAACTTGTTCTGAAACCAATTGGAACTTGAATGCAAATGAGAATTACACGGAGAATTATTCAAATAAGCTTGAGACTAATCACACTTAATCAAGTAAAGCAACTACGATTATCAAACAACACTACCAATCTATAACAACTCAAATCAATCTGCATTACTAAACAAAAATAACAATCAGTAATTGAACAACAATCAGTAAGCGAACAGAAACAACTATAAAAGATTCCTAAATGGTAAGCATTATATATTCCAATCCGTAGAAGTTACTCAGTCTTGTCTCTCAAGATTTATGATAACATCTATTCAAATTGAACAACAATCTAACACACATTCACTGATTCTAATTAAGGCGCTTACTTAAGTCTATCTCGCAACTTCAATATAAATCTAAGTGAACAATGGTATAAATCAATGTCGCAAATCTTCAAGATAAATAAAAGAACTAGACATTAAATCAAGTACAAAGACTAAATGTAAACTATAACACAAAGGAGTAGTGGGACTTCTTGTGACTGGGCCCAGAGTCGTCAAAGGTCGCTGCTTAATAAAAACTCAGAATACGAAGATGTATCAAGCGCGACCCTATTTCATTAACTTCAAAGTAAAAACTGACAAAGTCACTGAATTAACAACATTTTTGATCCAAAGATAACAATTAAATATTAAAATTTTGACTTTGTATCTAGTTTCGTTTTGACCTTATATAACATAAAAGAGAAACTTGGATAGAAGCGAATCCTTAGGATCAGGAGATCCCGAGGATTTCGCAATATAAAATCTGATCATATGATAAAACAAGAGTATTCCAACTAATCTTCTGCTTCCTTGTTTGCCCTAGACGCTGTGGATTTTCCCCTTCATGGCCTCGTGTTGTCTTGCCAACTGAAAAACTTTTTCCCAATCACATCTCTGCATACAAATATAGCAAAGAATCATTTTTTCATACTAAATTCGCCTACTCTATCACCAAATAGTTTCTTCCAACTTTGACTGATATTTTCCTCATTTTATTTTATAAACGGAGATAATATTATAAGGATGAATGATAAATGAAGCATTAAATGAAGAGAAATCATACCTTTTTGTTGTCCCAACAATTGGGAACCATGAATAAAGGAACACCTATTGGTTCGGTCAAAATAAGGAAACACAGGCTCAGTCAACGCTGGTCAAACTTGACCCGTCATTCAGAAATCCCTAGTAAAGAGGTGGCATATTTTTTATTTTGTGCGATTTTCCTAATTTTGTGAACCATAATTGATGAGTTCGACCTGTATGGATGGATTAGGATTGGTAAGGATGTTAGAGCCATTATAGAAAAGTTTTTTTATGATTTTCCTATTTAAACACAATTTATGGACCATTCAAAGTGTGTAATTTTGTATTGAGACTATTGGAGACTTTTGAGAAATTTGAAGAATCAGTTCTACTGTTCTATTGTTGTTCATGTTGTGAGTGTTTTATTAGTTAGTTGTAGCTGAAGAGTTCTTCAGGTGTACAAGGCAAGTTTGGAGGGCCCACATACCAAGCTAAGTACACTTTGGTTAAATTTTGTAAAATTTAGCATAGTTTTGATTCAATATTTATTGTTTCAGTTTTATGATTCAGTTTCTTAGATGTGTTATGGTTTTTGTATGATTTCTGGATGATTTTGGTTTAACATCTAATTTTAATACAAAAGGAAAACCAAGGATTTAAGTTAAATTATCTTTATATTAAATTATGAATCACAACTAAGAATCATCATTTTGCATTGTTTCTTGATGATTTGATTCAACGGTAATGTGGTTGGAGTAGAACCGTGAGGAAGGACAACTAGGACCTCCTAAGTTAGGAGATTCTTCTCTTTCTTTATACAAATCACGAACTGCTTCTCTTTAGTTTCTCTTCTTGGGGATAGTACTGTGAGGAAGGACAACCAAGACCTCCTAAGTTAGGAGCCTCTTTCTCTGCTTACTGGATCTTGAATCATTGAATTTTTAGTTTCTTCAAATTTAGAACTTATTTGTGATATGCATTTCCTTTAAATTTTGAGCATTGCCTTCTGAAATTGACTTTACCTAAAATCCATATACTTTGGACGTAGTTGCAAGTCTATAAACACGGATTGACAAGTAAAACACCCGCGTTAGTTGACTTAGTAAATTGACTTGAAATTTTTGGCACCATTGCCAGGGAATCATATTTAGATTTAATCAAAATAGGAAGATCATTTAGAAAAAATAAAGAAAACAAAAACATAAAAAATTAATTAGGATTTTTCATTATGGTCATTTATGCCTAGACAAAGAGATGAAAAGGGTAGATACACAAAACAAGACCCCCCAACTACTAAACCACTGATAGAAGCAGGACTAAATCCATTTGAATTAACTACACTAGTTGCTTGAAAATAAATTTTGGAAGAGTAGAGGAAAAACAACGTTCAGGCCAAAGATTAACTCTTGTTGGAAGACAAACTTTGTTAGCTTATGAAAACAAGAGAAAACAAAAAAAATATGAACATCTTCCATAGGAAAACAAAGAGAGACAAGAAAACCAATTGATCAGCCTATTCTTGAACAGTTAGATCAGCGTATCCTTGAACAACTAGATCAACCTATCTTTGAAACTATTTCTGAACAAACAAAACAAGTTTAATCTCAATTTGTTACTGAAACATTTGAAAACGCTGAAAAAGATATGGTAGAAGAAGGTCAAGGATCTAACATCCCAATACTCACTCCATAACAAAGGGTACAATATGAAAAGAAACAAAAAGAATGGTAAAGGAAAAGGGAGGAAGAGACAAGAAGAGAAGCAGAAAGGAAAAGAGAAGAAGATGCCAAAAGAGAATATGATAATAAGAGAATACAAGATGTAGAAATAGAGAATGATGAAGAAGCTACTTTTGGATTTCCAATTCTAGATACTAGGGCAATTTTTGGAGAATAGGTAAAAATGAAGAATATTTCACCTTCGGTTTTACCAAATTTCTATGGAATTTCTTCTGAAGATCCTGATCCATTCATGTTTGAATTTGACATATTATGTCGTACTTATGGTTATACTGATGATACACATAAGCTTCATATTTTTCCCGCTACTCTTAAAGTAGCTGCATTAAAATGGTTTATGGGATTAGGAGAACACACTATAACTTCTTGGGAAGACATGAGGACAATTTTTCTTAAGAAATATCAACCCTATTGTAGGCCTAGAAATTCAAAGGAAGATATTTTTAGGATGTCTCAACAAGAATATGAGAGTTTGGAAGAATACTAAGAACAGTTTCTTTACAATTTACAAAAATACAAACAACATTCTCTAAATCCTTATACCATCAGAACAATTTTTCTCAAAGGAATACGAGAAGAGCATCTTGATATTCTCAATGTGATGGGTAAAGGAGATATTTCATACTTACCATTCGATGAAATTATTGAATTATGTAAAAATTATTCTAGAGGTAGAGCCAAAATAGGAAAAAGAGATATAACTTCAAGAGCTTCTAAATTAGCAACAGTAGGAGTAATAAGAGTAGAAATAGGGAGTTTGTTAGAATACTTTAAAACTGATATTTTGAGAACCTTACGAACACAGGTTGATGTATTGGAAGAAAAGAAGAAACAACAAGAAGAAGAACAAATAGTATCAATATTTTGTCCTAAGTGTAGGAAGAAACATCATTTACGAGAATGTCCTTTGGATAATATAAATGTTTGTGGACTTTGTACAGAAAATCAAGTCACCAATGATTGTCAAACATTAAAAGAGTTGCAAGTAGGCCAATTAGAATAAGCTCAAGGATTTTATTATATGGCACCAAGAAGAGCTTGGAAACCATGTTTTTCAGGTACATCTCAACACTTTCATCAACAAATTCCCCAAAATTTTCAGTATCAAAATTCATGGAATGCTCCTATGCCATGGCAGGTGTTGGGTGTGGTTTTTTACCTATTTTCTACACATTCTTTCCCATATTTTGACCTTTCTGTCCTCCAAGCATGTGCCCTTATATGACCAAACTCTCTGTTGTCTTATCTTTTTAATCCATTTTACTGTCATGTTACTTTGTTGTATTTTACCGAATAATATGAGGCTTTATTCCTTTTTGTGGCTAACTGGGAAAGAATTGAAGAAGTATTTTGGGAAGTTCATCTTTTTCAAGTCTTGGCTCGTGCGAAGAAGCTATGAAGCAAATAGGAAACATGGATTAACTAAGGAAAGGGTAGAACAGTTCGTTGCTACACCCTGAGTGTTGTTACAGACCGCTGCTATATACTAGCAACTGTTATAGGTTGTTGTTGTTACAGATTGCTGTTACACACTGGATGCAGTCATAGGTTGCTGTTAAACATAAGATGTTGTTACACCTTGCGTGGATCCACCGTCACATCAATAGTGTTGTCGTCAGTTATGCCACGTCATCCCAAACCACCATTTTCTCAATACTATTGCACTGAAGCTGGAAATGTGGTTACTATTCCACATAACAGCCGTTGACAATAAGATTATTTATTTTTGAAGCAACAAGACTCATGCAGTTGCAACTGATGTATATTTATTTAATAATAAGTTCTAACTTCTTTATTTTTTATTAGCATGAGAATCGAGAGATTCTCATGACTAATCTACTTTTTAATTTTCAGGTTGTAATAATTATAAAGGACTGGACTTTTTATGTATTAGCAGATGGCATATAGAAGAGTACCATTACTCTGTTTCTGTAATCCTGAACTTATTCAATAGAAATTGTCACGGTGATGTTCTTACTTTACAACTGATTCGTTAAACACTTTTTGTGTTCTTCCTATGCCGTGTTGAGGAGGAAGGGCCCTCCTCTTTGGTAGGGATTGCAGTGATTAGGTACTGTACATTTCACTTTAGTTTATTAATTTATGGTTTTTCGTATTGCTGTACAAATCATGGATTGCATTCGCTGATGTTTCTATTTATCTTATGTTGTTACATAAAGTTAAACAACAGAGCAATACTAACCAGCTGGAATAGATGTTAGTTCTAGTGTGGCGCGCATTTATTTCAATAACTGCGAGGTACGATTAGTTCTATAGAGTGCTTTTTTATCTACATGCATGATTTGATTCAAAAAATTAGATTAGTGATGCCTTTTACAGCTTCTCTACACTTTCTTATGCTTGGCTGGAGTGTATCGGCATAGACAATGCGAACTCCACTGAAATAGCAAGACCTAACCTGATTTGACAATTAGTGTTGCAGTCTGTTGTACCTCTAAGATAGCAGTAGGTCAAGCTACCAATGCCAGAGCATCTAAAATAATTGTTTTGAGGGTTTTTGGTTTTAATTTTGCAAGACCAATGAAAGAAGACAGATGTGGGATTGAAGTAATTAATCCTTTGGGTTATATTAATTCTTCAGCAAAGGGTTTCTATAAAGTATTACACAGTGATATAGATCAAAATAGTGGTGAGTAGAAGACAACAAAAATATGATTATCACAGTTTCCAGACTATAAAATAGAACAATCATTAGTTGGAAAACCTTCTGAACTACGTTCAAAAGATTCAAGGCAGTATACTTAAGCTTACACAAGATGCTGATGATTTATTGATTAGAGGGGATTAGCTACACAGACAGTTGCATTAATCCAATCTCTTAATAGAAGATCACTTCAGGAGCTTATACGAATCAATTGAAACTCTAATTATTCCTACCTAGATATCTCTATAAGTCATAAGCATATGAAGAAATACATAATGATTGAAGAACTCGAAAAAATTACAGGATAACACAAACTGTGCAAGCCCATATTCAGAATCCTTTGCTTTGTATTAAGGTTCTAGAAAGACGAATTACATCAAGTGTCTACAAAATCTTCCTTAAAAGTGGCTTCCAGGTTCAAAGTGACATTAACAGTCAAGACTTTACAAGCAGTGATATATGAATCTTGAACTCTGAACAATTTACAACTCTAGAAAAGAGTTATTTATACAATAATAAAACTAAAAATATCTTAAAATTGTTTAAGATTTATTCAAGGAAAGGAAAATATATTCATGTAAGAAGATAGGGGTAGCTCTTTGAATTGTTTCTTGTTGTCCCCTTTATTCAGGCTATGCTAGATTTTGTATGATATTTGTTTGTATCCTTCATGCTGGCTAATTCCTTCAGTTAAATATTTTATCTAACATTCTTTAACCTGGTTGAGTGACCTTTACTATGCTCCTTTCTACGTTTACTGTGCTTTCTAGTTTTTACTGTGCTTTTTATAGTAAATCTTCATATTTATCTTCCAACTGTTACACAAGCTTGTTTCTTTGTAAGCCTGAAACAACAGTCTTCCCTGCAAAAAACAGAACTCGTTAAGAAAAAAAAGGTGATAGAGGAGGCCTTCAATGGCTCTGTTGAGCTTGAAAGGCTATCGGAAGGAGTCTGCGGCATATCGGAGGGTGAAACGATGGTTTAGTGGCCGTAGAGGCATTATGGAGGCTGCACTGTATAAAACAGGAAAACAGAGCAAACAAATGGCTTTTATGTGTTTAATGGGAAAAACAGTCTTCTTTAGCATTATCGGGCAAAGGTGAACAGTGCGAAAGAAAGAGTATGGAGGGATTAAATATGGCGGGAATGGCTTAATTGTGGGTTAAAACAGAGATTAGCATTAAATGGAGGCTTTTCAGGTCATTTTTTTGTTTAAATTGAAAAATGATTTAACATAGAAAATCTTCACAAAACGCAAATATGTGGACTTGAAATTTTATAAACACTGGCAGATAATGGCATCAGGTTCGAGGCTAATGGCATATCACTATCAGAGTTTGTTCTTCGTAAAATCATATGAACGCTTTTAACAAAGAAATCCTTCATAAAACAATGTATAGAGGATTTGAAAATTTATGGAATTGGGCGGATAAATGTCATCGGGTCCGAGTTTAAATCGGATATCGCAATTGGAGTTAGGCAGGGGCATATACGTTGGATGGGGTTTGCGATGAGGAGGATGAGATATGGCGGTGAAGTGTAATATATAATGATGTCGGGTCCAGACTTTATCGCGCATCGCATTTCACAATGGCGAAGGGGATTGCATTATTAGCGGGACTGCGATGGAAGAAGATGCGAAATGGTATGAACTGTAATATATATATGGGTCAGGTCCGGGCTTCCCATTGCATATCGCAATTGGAGTTTGTAATGCAAAGAGGTTTGGAGTCGATATGCGATGTGATATGTTAATACATAGTTTTATTAATAAAACTAATGTGTTTGCATGTTTAAAGGGTTGCGGTCCTACCGATGCAATATTTGTACAAATACATAGTTTTTAAACAAAAACTAAGGGTTTTCGGATATTATATTAAAGGATCTATTATATACGGGAAAGGGGAATTTTAAGGGTTTATTACATTAAGTTAGTGTTAATATGGAATATGAGCGGGAAAAGGGAAAATATGTGAAATATAAGCGAAAAAGAGGAATAACACTGAGTAGTATGTTTTTTATGGGTTTTTGCTTTCATATATGCATAATACTAACTGTAAAACATCTTTTGTGGGTTTTTTCATGTAAAAAGGGATTTTATATGCTAAAAGGGAATTTATATGGTAAAAAAGGATTTTTCATAGTAAAAAGGGATTTTACATGATGTTTTTACTTTTCCTAGATAAAAAAGGGTTTTTACCATAGGGAAAGGGATTTTTAATGGAAATAAATGATTATGAACTGAATGAAGGTAGGACGGGGAAATTAGTGAATATAGGAATGAATGGGGATGAATGGAAAGTTAATTACTTGATGTTGTAGACCTTCATTTGCTTTGTATAATTTCCTCCTGGACACAAAAACACGATAAATGTACATTTTGTCCAATCAATAATCAAACTGCTACAACCTTTCTCTACTTACCTTTAGCTTATCCTATCATTTTTCTTCACTTAATGGGTGCATTTATGCTAGAAAACCCTATTCCTTTCTTCTTATTTTACAAAAACAAACTATCTAATTCTACCCTTACAACTTCCAAGGGCTCAGATTAAACAGATGAGCACCTTATTATTCTCTACCTAACTACTGATTTGCCAAGATTAAACAGTTTGACCAGATCCTTATTCTCTAACTATAAAATCAAATTTAAAGCATGAAGCAATCAAGATTAAACAGTTTGACTATCATGGGTTGTGGCATTTAAAACAAGTTGCACATAACCATTATTTTGCAGAAACAGAGTAGTGGCATTTTGACTTGCTCACTTTGAGAGTTTATTTGTTTTCTTTTATTTCTATCCTAACATTTTCATTTTTCCTTGATTTTTTAGAGCAGCTAACCTAACATTTTCTTTGATATGGATATCATCATCAAGGTATTTTTTAAACTAACATTTTATTCACTATTGTTATGTCCATATCCTTAACATTTTTTCAAATATTCTATCTAATCAAAACCAAAAAATGCTACAACATTGGCTCCATATGGGGACTACTTTCTCCTATAGAATTCAAAGAGCCTATAGATCCATGTGCATTCTCCTCGGGCTATGGAATCCTTGCTGTAAAAATTATCATACTGAAATCTTGGAAAGGAAAAGAAAATTAGAGTATTTACAATGAAAACTATTTCAACTTCTTAGTACTGAATGTAATGTTTGAGAAACCTTCCATTTATAGGATAAGTGAAATGTAGCCCCTCAAGATTTTGCAGCACAAAACTGTTGTTATCCTTCACTTCAGCAATTGCTAAAAGTCCAAATCACAGATTGTCAAATTTTCGATGCTTTCCTTTCTCTTCTTTCCTGACATCCCATCTTGGACCTAGATAACCTTTCTTAAAGTCCCTTTCCCTGGCTCTTCTATCAAACAAGACCTTCATCTTATGCTGATATTTCTACAATTTGTATTGAACTTCATCTCTATTCTCATTAAGTTCAATAATCTGATTTATTCTTCTAACAAAATTAACAGGTTCATCTGTTGCATCCTGTAGAAATTTTGGGAAAGCCAAATTGGTAGGGAAGATTGCATCTTTCCCATAAACTAATTGAAATGGATATTTACCAGTTGACCTCTTTGGAGTAATTATGTTTGCCCATACTACATAAATCAAATGTGAATCCCAACTCTTCTTATGGTCAGCTAGAGTCTTTTTTATTGCCTTTACCAAGATTTTGTTTGATGATTCTGCAAGGCCATTACCCTGAGGGTAATATGGAGTTGAATGATGTAACAAAATCTGATATTTCCGGGAAAAGTCATTCATTTTAACATTAGAAAAAGTTGTTGCATTATCAGTGACAATCTGAGGTGGGAATCCAAATCTAGCTAAGATATTATCCTCAATAAACTTAATTACTACTGCATCAGTATCATTTTTTACTGGAATGGCTTCCAACCATTTAGTAAAGTAGTCTGTTACAGTGGGGATCCATCTATGTTGATTACTTGAAGTGGGGTGAATTTCTCCAATAAAATCTAATCCCCATTGAGAAAAAGGAGCTGAAACTATTGATGGAACAAGTGGAAGAGCTGCTAATTTTTTTTGTTTCAGTAAACATTTGGCAAGGAACACATCCTCTTACCTTTGCTCCTACTTGTAAAAAAAATGTGGGCCAATACAATCCTCCCCTCAGAATCTTGTATGTTGTTGCTCTCCAAGCATAATGTCCCCCACAAAACCCTGTATGAAACTGATGAATGATTCCTTCAGTTTCAGATTCTGTTAAACATAATAATAAAAATGTTGAGTGGGCCTTTCCAGTTTAAATTTTCATTAATAATGCAGTACTTGAATGATTTCGACTTAAGGGTTTTACACTAGGTTTTGGAGAACGACGCTAGACACTCAAAATTGATCAAGAAATTTACAATATCTTGATACCAGTTTGACAACAAATATTTTTCATCAATGTGTATAGGACTGATCTACTCTGAAGGTAGAGGTTCTTGTGGATTCTCCCCTCTAGGATGAAGAGAAGGTTCTTGTGGATTCTCTCTTCTAGGATGAAGTGAAGGTTCTTGTGGATTCTCCCCTTCTTTAAGGACAGAAGGTTCTTGTGTATTCTTCTCTTGATACTGAAAGGAAGGTTCTTGTGGATTCTTTCCTTGTATTTCTAAAACATAATTGATTCCAAGTACTTTGCAGTTGGATTCGGCTAGAAGCTTAGCTAATCCTTGAAATTTTACTAGCTTGGTAGTCTTGATAGTTAGATCAAACTCCAGAATTTGAGTGATCCATCTACTTCTTTTCCCATCGGTGTCTGGTTGGGTTAAAACAATTTTGACAGCACTATTTGGGACATAAGTAGTAATAGGTGAGTGTAAGACATACATCCTGAATGATTTCAGGGCTTGAATAAGGGAATAGGCTTGCTTCTCAACGATGTCATACTTCAGCTCAGCATCTCTCATAGCCTTGCTGAAAAAGGCTATGGGTTGGTCATGGGAATATTCATTTTTCTATAATAAAACAGCAGCAAGGGTTGTTTCACAGGCAAAAGAGAAAATACTAAATGGCTTAGTATAGTTAGGGTTGGCTAAGGTGGGAGCTTTGGAGATAACACTTTTTATTTGTTCAAATTCATGCCTAGAAGAAGGAGTCCATTTGACTTCGTGATCCTTTTGAAGCATGTCTATTATATCCTTCACTATCTCTGCATAATTGGGAATAAATCGCCTTAGAAAATTAATCTTGCCTAGAAAGGCATGAATCTCCTTTCTGTTTCTAGGCAAGGTCAATGTTTCAATGGCAGCTACTCTTTTAGGATCAATTACTATGCCCTCCTTTGAAATTATATGGCCCATCAATATTCCTTCTTTAACAGCAAACAAGGACTTCTTTGGGTTCAGTGATATTCCAAATTTTCTACACCTGTCAAAAACCTTCATCAAGTGCTTTAAATGTTTCTGATCAAACTTAGAAAAACAGTTATGTCATCAAGATAAATAACCACAAATTTATTTACCTGACCCATAAAAGCGATGTCCATTGCTCTCTGAAAAGTTTCTCCATCATTTATTAAGCCAAAGCACACATGTATGTACCCTAAGGTGTAGTAAAAGCTGTTTTCTTTATGTCTGTTGTATCAACATTTACCTTATTATAACCTGAAAAACCATCAAGCATAGAAAGTATTTGTGCTCCTGAAACCATTTGCAATAACTGGTCCATTTTGGGCAAAGGATAATTATCTTTTAATGATGCCTTATTCAGATTTCTAAAATCCACGCAGAGTCTTATTTCTCCATTTTTCTTTCTAACAGGAACCAGATTTGCAACCCAATTAGAAAATCGAAGAGGGAGGATGATTTTCGCATCTAACATTTTCTTAATTTCTCTTTCTATAGTTGGTAGAAGAGCTGGATTTATTCTTCTAAGCTTTTGTTGACACAGTTTTTCTTCTGGCTTCAGAGGAATCTTGTGTTGTATTAATGATGTATCATAGGTCTTTAAATCAATGTAAGTCTAGGCAAAAACGTATTTATAATTTTGCAGCAACTTAAAATACTGAGCTTTGATTTCTGGGTCTAGAGATGTGCATAATGTGATATTTTTAATATGATTCTTCAATAGTTCCGACGTTAATCTTTTCTACGTCATCTTCTGAATAAATGGACTGCGGGTTTTGGAAAACATCATTTTGATTGAATAATTTTTCTAAAGGAATGAGTCCCTTTGGAATAAAATTATTTGATACTTGAATAATGTTGTGATTAGCAATCTAGGCTTTAAAATCTGAAGTATCATTTCCTTCTATGTTTCCACTTATTTCAGTTTTGTCATCATCAATTTGCAGAAATGAAAAATCATCTACTACCTACAGAAATGATTTCAATTGTTCATCATCTTCGAATATTTTCCAATGTTTTAGGTTATCTGGGATAGATGGCCTGTATTTGACTTGAATCTGATAAAGTACATCTGTATGATCAAGAATTTTAAAAGCGTTGGCAGTGACAGCTAAGGCATCTACGTGGATATTCTGATCTCTGGGAATATGAGTCAAATTAAAATCATTAAAAAGGTTTCCAATTGAATCCCATATTTCATTTCGATATGAACTTAGTCTTGGGTGCTTGTTCTGGTAAACATTCTTTACTTTCTTAACAATAAGTTTAAAATCGGTAAAAATGCTTAAGTTTTGAACTTTTAGGCTTTTGGCTAGCTGCAATCCTAAAAGGAAAGCTTCGTATTCAACAAAATTATTGGTAACTTCAAAATCTAATTTACATGATTGTGTTATATTTTCCTTTTCAGGTGAATTTAAAACTACACCAGGTCCTGCCCCATCTTTCGTGTAAGAGCCATCAAAGAACAGTTTCCAAATATCAGTTTGGTTTGGTTCAGGACTTTCAACTACCTCTTCGATTTTGACCTGAGTTTTATGTTGGTATGAAGTGAGCTGAAAACAACCAAAGTCTTGACCTATTACATAAATTGGATGGTTCCTTGGCTGTCCAGTCTTACAAATAGTATGCACAAATATTAGGTCTCTATATAATCTTAATTTCTCTCCTCCAAAAACAGGAATAGTAGCATATGACATATCCATCTGTAGAGTTCCGCCTAGTTTGGCACAACATGACCTAGAAAGGAGTATTCCAAACTTGGGAGGGATATATGTGACAAGAATATCACGTACTACACTCTTTACTGGAATTTGGGCAAGGGTAACCACTAGATCCTTAATTAGTCCTAAACAGGCACCCTTTTAGAATCAAAGGTGTACAGGTCATGGTAGGATTTAGTGATATCGAGGTTCAAATGGTCCATGATGGATTCTGGCATAAGCTTGTGTGATGCTCCTGAATCAAGCATACAATTGTATAACATGGAGTCATTTGTTTTAAGAGTTACATAGAAGGGAGGTACTATCTTATCTATCATGTCTGAACTAGGGCCAAAGACTACTGTTGGTTTTTCATCTTGTAAACTTATGACATCACCTTCTGCATCAACCAAGGTATTTTGTATCCATTTTGTTACTTGGCTTTTGTAACCAAGGTTTTTGGAAAGTTCTAATAGTGGAATTGGGATCTTAACCCTCTCTAATTCCTTTTCAACATTGAATGCAGTCAAAATGTTTTTACCAGCTTGGGGAGTATCAATTGACTGATCTAATGGCTGAATAAGAGTTGTTTGAGCTTCAGTAATTTTGGTACGTGGTTCAAGCACTGGAGCTTCCTTTGTAGGTCTCCTAGGACCGGACCTAGGCTTAAGATCATACCTTTTATTTAATTATGAAATTAAAAATTCAGAAAGAGCATGATATTTAGATACCTGTGTAGCTTCCTGATCTTCTTGAACCTAATTCTGTTGTGAGAGAGGAATGATGGTTGTTCGATTGGAAGAAGAAGAATCCATACTATTATTATCTTCAGTAATTGTCATAGTATTATCATCAGGTTGTTGGTCATCTATCAATAGAGGAGTAGAAACCTGTTGATCATTGGTAGGTCTCTGAAGAATTTGTAGTGGCTGGTATCTTTTGTACTGGCCTTGATTTTGGTTTCGAGGCCTAGCAACTGTTTGTTGTATGGTTCTAGGTTGGGTCTCAATCTTTGAAATCATATTTGATAGGTTTCTAAGAAGAGATGTTATTTCATCTATTTTTGAGTCTTCTGATTTAGTCTTAGAGGAGCTAGAGGCTTCTTGAACAGATTTGAGTTTTCTTTGGCCTTTTCTTCCTTAAGCTTTAAAGAAGTTGAGGCCGTCGTATTTGCTTCTACTTCTATAGCATTTGTTTGCATATCTTCAAGAGTTCTTGAAGTTCTCTCTCGTAGCATAACAACAAAGTCATCATCGAAAGCTTTAGAAAATCTAGACTTAGCTCCTGCCACAGGAGGCTTACAGGCAGCAGGCATTTTTTGATAGAGTTTGTTGAATATTTTAATAAAATAGGCTACTGGTTCACCAAAGTTACTTTTAAGCTCTTCAAATTTTCTAAGGAAATAAAGAGTATCCTTTTTGACACCCCATTGATTTTGAAATATGTTTGTAAGCTCTTCCCAATTTCTAATGGTAGCTGCTGGCAACTACCTAAACCAAATCCTCACATTTCCTTCGAGTGACTGTACAAACAATCTCATATAAACATTTTCTTCTTCAACATTCATGTTTTCTACAAAATCTAGGAAATCTTGAAGATGGTCCTCAGCTGAGGGACTAGTTTCTCCAATGTACTTGGGAAGGTATTTTAAGTATCCATGTGGGAATGCATCAAGGTTATTAGGTAAGACTAAGGCAACATATCTAGCCCCTACAATAGGACGGAAAGCCATGACAGTAGGTGGTGTATGAAGTGCTGGAGGTGTACGAGGTTGTCCAGGAGGAGTATGAGGTGTTTGTGTGGATGTAGATGATGAAGAAGAAGTAGAGGAAGAAGATGGTGATTTAGGAGTTGATGGACTAGTTGGAGGTGAAGGAGGAGGAGATCTCCTGAAAGACTTCAAAGGGTTCCTAAGAACTAACTTTAGGACCTATAAAGGAATACCTTCTTATGTTTCAAAAAGAGGATTGGTATTTACAGAAAAGGTCTCCTTAGGTTGTTCAAAATAAGAAGCTTTAGGTTGATCAAAAATGGAAGGAAATGGATAGGTGGTAGGGGATATGAAATCTGTGGGTTTATATTCTGGTATATTAACACCCAACTCAGATTTAGTTTTAGGTGATCCTGGAGGTAGTGTGGGTATTGGATGAGATTCTAATGAAAGAATAAGGTATGCTGACTTAAAATCAACTCCTCTGTTTAGAAGTTCAACAACCCTAGGTGATAAATGGGAATAACCAAGATCAGATGGTATATTAATATAGGGGTCAAATGATTCTAATTCTTCAGACTGCAGGACTGAAGAGGAAGAAGAAGATGGTTGGTGTCCCCTTTTAGAACTTGTTTTTCTCAGAAGCCTTTCAGAATCTGACAGAGGTTTAACTATGTCAGCTTTTGAACGAGATCTGGTATGTTTATAAGGTGCCAGCTTGGGAGTGAGGAATCACCAAGGTGAATGATTTTAACCTTTCTAAACCTTTAATCACCTTTAAAGGGAAATATTGAATGAATATCGTTGTCCCAAGGGAAACTTTAATGAAATTCGAATCCCTGGCAACGGCACCAATCTGCTGTTGTACCTCTGAGATAGTAGTAGGTTAGGCTACCAATGCCAGAGCATCTAAAATAATTGTTTTGGGGGTTTTTGGTTTTATTTTTGGAAGACCAATGAATAAAGACAGAGGTAGAATTGAAGTAATTAATCCATTGGGTTATATTAATACTTCAGAAAAGGGCTTCTATAAAGCATTACACGGTGATATAGATCAAAATAGTGGTGAGTAGAAGACAACAAAAAAAATATGATTATCACAGTTTCCAGACTGTAAAACAGAACAATCATAAGTAGGAAAACCTTCTGAACTACGTTCAAAGATTCAAGGCAGTATACTTAAGCTTACACAAGATGCTGATGATTTATTGATTAGAGGGGATTAGCTACACAGATAGTTGCATTAATCCAATCTATTAATAGATGATCACTTCAGGATCTTATAGGAATCAATTAAAACTCTAATTGTTTCTACCTAGATATCTCTATAAGTCATAAGCATATGAAGAAATACATAATGATTGAAGAACTAGAAAAACTTACAGGATAACACAAACTGTGCAAGACCATATTCAAAATCCTTTGCTTTTTATTAAGGTTCCAGAAAGACCAATTACATCAAGTGTCTGCAAAAGCTTCCTTCAAAGGTGGCTTTTAGGTTCAAAGTAACATTAACAGTCAAGACTTTAAAAGCAATGATCTATGAATCTTGAACTTTGAACAATTTACAACTCTAGAAAAGAGTTATTTATATAATAATAAAACTAAAAATATCTTAAATTTGTTTAAGATTTATTCAAGGAAAGGAAAAGATCTTCATGCAAGAAGATAGGGGTAGCTCTTTGAATTGTTTCTTTTTGTCCCCTTTATTCAGGCTGTGCTGGCTTTTGTATGATATTTCCCCCTTTAAGCTGATAGAATGTTTGTATCCTTCACGTTGGCTGATTCCTTCAGTTAAATATTTTATTTGACATCATTTTAAACTCTATTTAATATGATTTAACCTGGCTGAGTGACCTTTACTGTGCTCCTTTCTACCTTTACTGCGCATTCTAGTTTTTACTGTGTTTTTTATAGTAAATCTTCATATTTATCTTACAACTATTATACAAGCTTGTTTCTTTGTAAGCCTGAAGCAACAGTCTTCCCTACAAAAAACAGAACTCGTTAAGAAAAATAGAGGTGACAATGGAGGTCTTCAATGGCTCTGCTGAGCTTGAAAGTCTATCGGAAGGAGTCTGGGGCATATCAGAGGGTGAAACCATGGTTTAACGACCGCAGAGGAATTATGGAGGCTGTGCTGTATAAAATAGGCAAACATAGCAAAAAAATAGCTTTTATGTGTTAATGGGAAAACAATCTTTTTTTGCATTATTGCGCAAAGGTGAACAGTGCAAAAGAAAGAGTACGACGGGATTAAATATGGCGGGAATGGCTTAATTGTGGGTTAAAAAATAGATTATCATTAAATGGAGGCTTTTTGGGTTATTTTTTTGTTTAAATCGAAAAACGATTTAACATAGAAAATCTTCGCAAAACGCAAATATGCGGACTTGAAATTTTATAAACACTGGAGGATAGTGGCATTAGGTCCGAGGCTAATCGCATATCGCTATCGGAGTTGGTTCTTCGTAAAATCATATGAACGCTTTTAACAAAGAAATCCTTCATAAAACAATGTAAGAGGATTTGAAATGTTATGGAATCGGGTGGATAAATGTCATCGGGTCTGGGTTTAAATTGGATATCACAATCGGAGTTAGGTAGCGGTATATACGTCAGATGGGGTTTGCGATGAGGTGGATGCGATATGGCGGTGAAGTGTAATATGTAATGATGTCCGGGTTCGAACTTTATCGCGCATCACATTTCACAATGGCGGAGGGGAATGCATTATTAGCGAGGCTACGATGGAAGCGGATGTGAAATGATATGAACTGTAATATATATATATAATATATATATTTATATATATAATATATATATATATATATATATATATATATATATATTATATGGGTCGAGTCTGGGCTTCCCATCGCATATTGCAATTGGAGTTTGCAATGCGGGGAGGTTTATTTATATGGAAAAGCTTTCAATCCGCCAATATGTGATGCAATATGTTAATACATAGTTTTATTAATAAAACTAAGGTATTTGCATATTTAAAGGGTTGCGGTCCTGCCGATGCAATATTTGTATAAATACATAGTTTTTAAACAAAAGCTAAGGGTTTTCGGATATTATATTAAAGGAGCTATTACGCGAAAGGGGAATTTTAAGGGTTCATTACATTAAGTTAGTGTTAATATGGAATATGAGTGGGATAAGGGAAAATATATGAAATATAAGCGGAAAAGAGGAATAACACTAAGTATTATGTTTTTTATAGGTTTTTACCTTCATATATGCATAATACTAAGGGTAGAACATCTTTTGGGGGTTTTTTCATGTAAAAGGGGATTTTATATGGTAAAAGGGAATTTATATGGTAAAAAGGGATTTTTCATAGTAAAAAGGTATTTTACATGATGCTTTTACTTTTCCTAAGTAAAAAAGGGTTTTTACCATAGGAAAAGGGATTTTTAATGGAAACGAATGATTATGAACTGAATGAAGGTAGGGAGGGGAAATTAGTGAATATAGGAATGAATGGGGATGAATGGGAAGTTAATTACTTGATGTTGTAGACCTTCATTTTCTTTCTATAATTGCCTCCTAGACACAAAAACATGATAAATGTACATTTTGTTTAATCAATAATCAAACTGCTGCAACATTTCTCTACTTACCCTTAACTTATCCTATCAATTTTCTTCACTTAATGGGTGCATTTAAGCTAGAAACCCCTGTTCCTTTCTTCTTATTTTACAAAAAAAAACTATCTAATTCTACCCTTATGACTTCCAAGGGCTCAGATTAAACTGATGAGCACGTTATTATTCTCTACCTAACTACTAATTTGCCAAGGTTAAACAATTTGGCTAGATCCTTATTCTCTAACTATAACATCAAATTTAAAGCATGAAGCAGTCAAGATTAAACAATTTGACTGTCATGGGTTGTGGCATTTAAAACAAGTTGCACACAACCATTATTTTGCAGAAACAGAGTAGTGGCATTTAGACTTTCTCACTTTCAGAGTTTATTTGTTTTCTTCTCTTGCTATCCTAACATTTTCATTTTACCTTGATCTTTTAGAGCAGCTAACATAACATTTTATTTGATATGGACATCATCATCAAGCTATTTTTTAAAATAACATTTTATTCACTATTTTTATGTCCTTATCCTTAACATTTTTTCAAATATTCTATCTAATCAAAACCAAAAAATGTTACAACACAGTCTAAATTTAATTAAGGTTGATTAAAATAGCACTACATTTTGGCTTCGCTGTTGGGGATGGCAAGTTGATGATACAATCAGCCAAGTTGTTTGTTTGATATAGAATGTTCCTAGTCTAGATTTGTTGGGCGATAAGACGAGAGGTAAGAACCTGCACATCGCTTTAACATACCTAGGTGGGCTCACCATTGTCATCACTAGGACATTTTGATGCTTTGATTAGTGTGTCTTCAGCTCTTTAGTCACCGAGCGGTAAGAGGAGAGGTAAGAACCTGCACATCGCTCTAACATATCTAGGCGGGCTCACCACTGTCGAAGACTGAGGCACTTAGAGTGTGATTTAATACACATAGGGTCCATGTGTGCATTTATAGGACTTATAGAGACACTGAAATCACCCCCACTCTAACAAGTCATAGGAACAATGGGTCGTAAAAAGGAAATGAAGGGTGAATATTTGGGAAGGAAGACATTTATCCAAGATTGAATCTCCAAGGCGGAAAAAGAGCAGTCCATCTCTTAAAGGAACACAAGGAAGACAGGCCTGCAGAAGGCTGTTACTCCCATAGCGAAAGCAAAAACCTCCAATCCCTCCACCTCTTGACTGTATCGTTCTAAGGCTAGCACTCATACCCCAAGATCAAAGATTTGATTTATGAGCAAGAAGGGGAAGTTAGTAGCCAGAATTTGAGGAGTGAGGGTCAAGGGGAAACCATGGGGGGCATTGGACACCTGAGGTGGAAAAGCACCTGTTGATTTATCAATATCTAGATACAGGTAGTGCAGTGAAACAACCAAGCCTAGTGGTATCTGAGGCATTAATCACACCTACAGGGCCATCACAAACACAACGAAGAACATCTACTACAGGAAGGGTTAGAAGAATTCATCATGGGAGACAACAATGATAACAATGCTAAAACAGACACCACTACTACTACCTTTGAGTTCCCAATCAGAAATATCAGAGGTGAAGCTCCTATGAAAAACATTCCTTTATCATCTTTACCATCCTTTCAGGGGATGACCATGGAAGATCCAGATACATTTCTGTTTGAGTTTGATGTCGTGTGTAGAAGTTATGATTATACAACAGATGCTCAAAAACTAAAGCTATTTCCTACTACTTTAAAAGGAGCAGCCTTGAGATGATTCATGGGATTAGGTCCCGCTTCCATTTCAACGTGGAATGATATGAAGGAGACATTCCTGTCAAATTACCAGGACAATTGTAGGACCAAGGACTTAAGGGAAGAGATATTTAGGATGACATAGAAGGAAAAAGAAAGCCTGGAAGATTATGTGGAACGGTTCCACTACAATTTTCATAGGTCTAAACACAACAATTTAGACCCGAAAATCTTGAAGACTATATTCATCAGATTAATGAGGGATGACTGCCTTGACACCCTAAACATATTAGGAAAGGGGGATATATCACAAGATCCATTTGCTGAAATTATAAAGCTCTGCCTATGATGCTCTCGAGGATTGTCTAAAGGAAAAAGTACAATTCGAGATGTGTAAGGTCCCACCTTACCAATCATCAGTATTATACTAAGGTTGAATCAAAATGCGATTTAAGTTTAAGTTTTTAACACGTAAAATTTAATGCTAGGTCATATATCTATATTTTTATTTTTACTTTTATTGGTATTCTTTACACTGCATACTAATTTCTATTAACTAACTAACCTATGGTAATATTAAACTTCTCATTAAGGCTACAGGGTCATGGTTCCTCAAGATCCAAAACTTACAACCATAAGTCTTAAAATCACATTTAAATGATAGAGTCTTTAGTGGGATAAATAATATCAATCTTTACAAACCACAATTTCCAATAAGCTATTTGTTAATTCTATTGCAATTAAGAGTGTTTAAGAGTGACTAATTTGATTTTGTTCTAGATAATATGGCTATGAATTCTTTGGTAAAACAAAGGGAAGAAAAACAAGATAATTCAACTTCTAAAGGAGTGGTTTCCAATTATTACGAATTCATATCTGAGCTAACAATTACAACATTTCACCTAACGAATTTTCCTTCCATGGATTTTTAATTCAATGGAATCATCATGCTTATTCTTTGAGATATTTCCAGAAACACCTTGGTTGCAAATCCTAAATTTACTTAGTCATTCTTATAGACGATTCATAGATGTAATTAGCTACAACCATTGAAGCATTATGTCAAACAACTTGTAAGCATGAAATGTATAGCCATTGAGGCATTTTGTCCAACACTTACAACCATAACCCTTAAGGCGATTTCACCAAAATCAACTAACATGAATATAATATTACATAATTTCTTTTTCTTTATCAGCAATCCCAAGAAGTGGACCTAATACATAAGTAGAACTGTCATCCATCTTGATTGCTGCATATACAAAAATTTAGGCACATAATGACTATAAATATTTAAGAATTTTTACAAATAGCTCACAGAAATGTAGCTACAACCATTGGGAATTTTGAACCATGGTTAGCAGTCACAAAGCAAGTTGCTAGCTATTAAACTATCCAACAAGTAGTCACAATTTTATTAAACTATCAATGTATTAACCATTGATATTTTAAAATAATAATTCCAAGTTTATATAATAGATTGGTTTCATAAAAAGAGATTACCAGGTAAATGACAGCTACAAAAAAAGCAGCAAGACAAACCACCAGTTAGCAACAACAAATCTGTAAGATATAGAAGATTATAGAACCGAATTCTGCAACTTTTTTTTTTGAAATAAAAGTTCGGGGGACATGGCCATATGGTACCGATATCCCCTGAAGTTAAAATAAATCAAAACAGAAACTCCCAGAACTTCGATTATTTAAAACAACAACCAAAAAAAAATTCATACTATCTCATTTATCCATTTTGTCAAACATATACTATGCCAACTTATCTACAACTGTAAAAAGAGAAGGAAAAACCAAATTTATACTATTAACATGCTTTCATAAAACTCATGGGAGCATGAATACTTCAACCATTAAGACATGATGTAAATCAACTTGCAATGAAACTGTACAAAAAAAAAAACTTAAAATAAACTACAGTTCTTGCAAAATTCCTTCAACATTTAGTGTGCAACATTTGATATACATCTAAGCTTCAGTAACCAACAAAATAAGAAAAACCATGTAATGAACTACAAAAATAAACACAATATAATGTTGTCAACATACCTGGCAGTGAATTTACACAACTCAAAAAATGGGAGTATGCTCTAGCTCCAATGAGAGTATGCTCCAGCTCCAATATCCTTACTAACTCAATGTGAACCACCCGGTTTTCCTCCCAACCATATCCAGGAATAACTTCTCCCCCTGGAACCCCCGAGCTACAAAAGCTCACAAGCAGTACCAAAAGTCAATAGTAGAGAGATTTTCAAGGCAAACTAAGGACGAAAATTTTCACTTCCTCTCAATACCACTCATTCCCAACCTCAATAGCTAGAGACCTTAGGATTTTAACACTAATTTCAGATTTATTATGGAAGCAATTGACTACTCTCCATATCTCTCCCTCTCACTATTTTCCTCAAGTCTCTTCCACTCTTGGCCTCATCATCCCCCAAGTCAGAATACATGAGACTCATATATAGGAGGAGCAAGCAATTTTGTCATAAAGGAGGAGTAATGTGAATGCATTGGATTCCATTTAGAGGAGTGTAACTTATGCCATTAAGGAGAAGTATGCATGCCTTAGTTAAGGAGAGTGTAACATATGCATTAAAGAGAGTGTAAGAGGAATATTTTATGACATATTTTTAATGAGTGAAAAGGAATATGCCATTCTTTGATGAGTGCATAAAATAAAGTATAATGAATTATTTGAGAGAGAGAGAGAGAGAGAGAGAGAGAGAGAGAGCCATAAGAGTCATGAAGGAGAAATGTGAATTGATTGAGGAGATAAAATTGACTTGTAATTCCCTTTTAATAATAATACAATAGTCTCGTAAAAGATAATAATAATATTAATAATATTGAGGATTCAATCAAGATTGAACTATTATGATTGATTAATGATAAGTTAATTCATTTTTCTTCAAATCTGCTTGATTACCAATTTATGTAAATTGATTTACTATTTTTGGAAAGCCGTGCTTGAGATGTTGGACATTACTTTCTATTTTTAGAAAGACATTCCATAATTGTGAGAATGAAATTTTATTTAAGGAAATTCATCCATGAGTGGTATTTATATTCTGAAGAATAGGGATTCTGCACCCCTATTTCATGCATCTCCGTGCCTTAGTAGATTGAGGACTCCGCGCCTTGATCTACTCCAAAGATCCAATATTCCACAACTTGATCTTTTTAAATATTCAGGATTCCATGCCCTAAATATACATGACTCCATGTCTTTGTCTTTCTTGGATTTAGGACTCCACGCCCTAATTTCCATGCCCTCTCATCTACTGTGCTTTGAAACTTTGTGTTTCTCCTTATGGTATTGATTGTGAGCTTTTACCTATCTGATGGTTCACTGGTAAGGCCTTGTTGAAAGACCTGCACACATTACAATCTCATAGATCAGAGGAATCAAATGAATTTCATAATGAAATTAACTTAATCACATTTTACCCAGAATGGTGCATGGCTTCCACAATCATTTTGGTTTTGAAGAAATGACTTCCACATTCATTCATAATTGAACATCCTTGTTGGAAAATGACCAGGTACCCTATCACATCCTGCTTAGTACAATATTATACATATATAATCACACAAATCATGTACCATCCATAAATCATAATTAACCATCTATTATGCATAGCCATGAGAATCCATCGGTATATGTGTCTCAATCTTGGATCACCATCCATGTCATACACCTGCTTCATAAATAAGATACAAACAAAAAAACGTATGTATAACATTTTACTTAACCAAAACCATCTAATACAAATAATCAATGATGCCACATATAAGAGGAAACATAACTATATAAAACATGGTTCCCTAATCCAGTGATCAATCTGTCATAAATAAACATAAAAGGAAGTATAACTATGTATGTAAAACATTATTCCTCAATCAAGTGATCAACCTATCATATATATATATAACCCTTGATAGGAGTGACAAAACTATACTAGAAAAATAAGACACTACATACTCCCCCTCTTGGATTAAACTTCGCCCGAAGTTTAACTAAACAAGAAAAGAAACTCAAGACGCATAGAAGATGCATCTGTCCAAGTGGCAAAACTAGGACTGTATGGGTCCCGTTGGACCTTTACTTGGTCCACCATGTGACGTATGAGCTTTCAAGTGTGATGGGCCAAAATGAAAACTAGCTCTGCCTTAAGAGTTCCTTCATCTGTTACCTATAATTTATGCCAATCTAAAATGTGAGAAGGATCATGAAAATACTTACATAGTACTGAAATATGAAATACATCATGTATACGATGAAAAACTTGTGGTAAAGCAAGACGATATGCCATAGGTCCAACCCTTTCGATGATCTCAAATGGCCCAACAAATCAAGGAGAGAGCTTAGATCCTTTCCCAAATGTAATAGAGATTTTCTGAGGTTTTACTCAAAGAAAAACAAATTCCCCTTCTTTAAAACTATGGTCCACTCTATTCATATCAGCATAGCTCTTCTCTCTATCCTGTGTCTGCTTTAATCTGTTCCTTACACGACACACTTGTTCTTCCATTTCTTGAAGAGTTTCAGGACCTACTGAGATTATGTCCTCTAATATATCCCAACTTAAAGGTGTTCTGCATGGTCTTCCATACAATAACTCATAAGGTGTCATACCAAGGGAGTAGTGATAACTCTTATTGTAAGCAAACTCCACTCTAGGAAGATAATATTCCCACTTAGATTATTGATCCATTATGTACATTCTAAGCATGTCCTCAAACACTTGATTTACTCTTTCATTTTGACCATCAGTCTCTGGATGATAAGATGTACTGAAATTTAATTGTGTCTAAAGGGCTCCCTGGAAACTAGTCCAAAATCTTCCTGTAAATATAGAGGCCCTATCTGATATGATTTTCTTAGGAAAACCACGAAGTATAACCACCTCCTTGATAGATACTTGTGCTATTTCAGATGCTTTGTAAGTTCTCTAACAAGTATAAATTGGGCACTCTTAGTAAGTTTATCTACCACCACCAAAATGGAGTTATGCCTTTTGGCGGTTTCAGGTAATTCAACAATAAATTTCATAGATATTTCTTCCCATTTGGACTTAGGAATGTTATGCAGCTGCAACAATCGTGCTGGATGACCATGGTCTACTTTAACTAGGTGACATTCCAAACATTTTTCCACAAGATTTGCTACATCCTTCTTCATGCCTGCCCAAAAGAAAATTTTCCTTAAATCAACATACATCTTCTGGACTCTCGGGTGAGCCATATATGTTGCACAGTGAGCTTCTTTCAAAATGAACTCATGAAACCCATATTGGTCTGGAACTACAATCTTTTGCATGAATCTGACCTTACCATCGTCATCACAAGAATACCCTTCTACCTTGATTTACTTAGCCCCCTCCCCAAAAAGAGAAGCTTTAACTTCCTTGCACCGTTCATCTACATCTTGTTCCCTCAAGGTGCACTCCCGTAAATCAATCTTCAATGGAATTACTAAAAAAATTCATGGTCTTCGACTGAGTGCATCGGATACTTAGTTCAATGTACCCTTGATGTAAGTTATTTCAAAATCATATTCACTTAGGAGTTCTGACCACCTTCTTTGCCTAGAATTTAGATCACTTTGAGTAAATATATGTTGCAAACCTCTGTGATCTGTTTTCAATTCAAATTTCTTTCCCACTAGATAATGTTGCCAAAGTTGTAAGGTATGAACTATAGCTACTAGTTCTAGATCATGGGTTGCATAGTTTTCGTCATGCGTCCTTAACTTCGTATAGGCATATGAAATCACCGCACCATCTTGTGATAATACTGCACCCAATCCATCTTTTGATGCATCAATACATACTATGAATGGTCTATCCATATCTAGAACCTTAAGTATCAAAGTTGTAGTCAAACATTGTTTGAGCTTGGAAAATGCTTGCTCACACTCATTTGTCCAATTAAATCGTACTCCCTTCGTAAGCAATGAAGTGATAGGGCTAGCTATTTTTGAAAACTCCTCCACAAATCGTTGGTAGTATCTTGCCATACCCATGAAGCTATGCACTTCATGCACATTAGAGGGTGTTAGACATTCTGAAATTGCATCGATCTTTGTTGAGTCAACAAAAATGCCTTCACTGGAGATAATGTGTCCAAGATAATGGATTTTTTATTGAAAAAAGGAACATTTGGACATTTTTGCATAAATTTTATTTTCTCTTAAGCATTGTAACACCAATTTCAGGTGTTGCTCATGCTCTTCTGGGACTTTGAATAGATTAGGATGCCATCAAGGAACACTTGTACAAATTTGTCTAAGTAATTCCTAAATGCGCCATTCATCAGACTCATAGAAACTCCTGAGGCATTAGATAACCCAAAAGGAACAACCATGAACTCATAATGACCAAAACGAGTTCGAAAAGTAGTTTTGGAAATATCCTCTTCTTTAACTCTGAGCTGATGATATCCAGATAGAAGATTGATCTTAGAGAATATGGTGGCTCCCTTCATTTGATCAAATAGATCATCAATGTGAGGCAAAGGATATTTAATTCTAATAGTTACTCAATTCAATTGTTTATATTCAACACAGACCCGAAGGGATCCATCCCTCTTCTTTACAAATATCACTGGAACTCCCCAAGGTGAAACACTAGGTATAATTATACCCTTGTCCAATAAGTCTTGAAGTTGCACTTGCAACTCATGAAGTTCAACAATAGACATTTGGTATGGATCTTTGGATATAGGTTCGGTACCAGGATTTAGCTCTATGGAGAAGTCAATCTCCCTCTTTGGAGGTAAACTAGGCAACTCCTCTGGAAAGACATAGAAGAATTCTGAAAGGAAAGGATATTATTCAAAGGATGAAAGCTCTCCCTCATTTAAAGTCATTACAACATACATTTGACATATTTTCCTAAGACATCTCTTCATCTGCAAGAAGGGGATAAGTCTTAAAGAAATAGGTCTCCTTTCCCCACGGATAACCATATATTGGCACTCATCACTCAAAAAATGAAGGCTTTTGCTTCGACAACTAAGCACAACCCATTGGGATTCAAGCCAGTCCATCCCAATTATCACATCATAGTGACCAAGTGGTGTCACATAAAGATTCACATTTGTGACACACACTCCCAAGTCTAAAGGGCACTCTTGCACTAAGCATTCAACCTTTTGAGATCGCCCTGAGGCCATATGAACCTAATCAAAATCATTTTTCTCTATCGACACCAATTTACATTTCGATAAAGCATTTGGAGAAATAAAACTTCTAGTTGTGCCAGGATCAATCAAAATAGTAACAACCATACCATTTAGCTTACCTGATGCTTCAAGCACTGTAGATTGATGCTCGACTTGGCAATTTTGCACAACTGCATGAATCCTATGGGCTCTACCCGTATCTCTAACAGTGGCTTGTTCCTTCTCTGATTGTGCTTCAGTATTCTTTTCAGTGCAATCTCATCCATAGTGAGGTCCTTGACAAGTCCAACATCCAATAGTGGGAGAAGTTTTCATAAATTTGATCCTTTTATTAGGTGATTCTTGAGTGCGAGCATTACTTTGTTGAAGATGTTGCCTTTAGTTATTTCTTTGTTTCTTAAAAGTATGATTCTTTTGAAATCCCTGATGATGTGAATAACCTGACTTATGTCTTACATATTGGCCTCCCCTTCGAGGAGGTTTCCCATGGAATGATAGATTTGGGGTTTTATCCCCCGCTTTGTTCCCCAATAATTCTTCCTCGACTATAATTGCTTGATGCACTACCTCATGCAACATAGTAGGCCTCAAAATGCACACCTTTTCCTTTATAATAGGATTCAATCCATACAAAAACTTGTTTACCTTGAGGGCTTTAGTATTTAGATGGGTAGCATATCTAAGAAACACCATGAATTGTGCTTCATATTCAAGGATTGTCTTAGTTCCTTGCTTAAGATCATGGAACTCATTCAATTTCCTCTCCAAGTATTCAACATAAAGGTACCTTGCTCGAAATTCCTCTTCAAATCGTTCCCATGTAAAGGTAGACATGGAGTATCCCAATTGGGATTCTAAGTTCATCCACCATAATAATGCACTCTTCTTAAGTTGGGATATATCCAGCTTTTCCTTTTGGTTGCTAGAATAATTCCACAACTCAAAACATAGGCACATGTTTTCCGACCAAGCTTCTTCTACCTCCCCTTTTGTGGTACCCTTAAAGATAGGAAGCTTAACTTTTTCCAACTCTCTATGTACATCTCCATTAGATAGTATTTCTTGCCTCTCTAATTGAGATGAAGAACCAGGCACTGAAGGATTTCCCCCAACCCTACTAATCAAGACTTCAGTCATCTTTTGGAAAGATAACATCATATCCCTTACTTCATGATGAATATTTGCTCAGAATCTTTATCTTGGGGAGGTGGAGATGAGACTTCCTTCCTCCTCCTTGATGTTCTCTCCATGATTACTTAACCTAACGAAGGAAAAATTTAGGTAAGTAAATAAATATTAGCAGCCAAGCTCTAGTTCCTAGAGTTTTAACTTGGCTTTGATACCATATGTAAGGTCCCACCTTACCAACCATCAGTATTATACTAAGGCTGACTCAAAATGTGATTTAGGTTTAAGTTTTTAAGACTTAAAAGTTAATGCAAGGTCATATATCTATATTTTTATTTTTATTTTTATTGGTATTCTTTACATTGCATACTAATTTCTACTAACTAACTAACCCATGGTAATATTAAACTTCTTATTAAGGCTCTAGGGTCATGGTTCCTCAAGATCCAAAACTTACAACCATAAGTCTTAAAATCACATTTAAATGATAGATTCTTTAGTGGGATAAATAATATCAATCTTTACAAACCACAATTTCCAATAAGCTAATTGTTCATTCCATTGCAATTAAGAGTGTTTAAGAGTGACTAATTTGATTTTGTTCTAGAATATGGCTATGAATTATTTGGTAAAACAAAGGGAAGAAAAACAATATAATTCAAATTCTAAAGGAGTGGTGTCCAATTATTATGAATTCATATGTGAGCTAAAAATTACAACATTTCACCTAACCAATTTGCCTTCCATGGATTTTTAATTCAATGGAATCATCATGCTTATTCTTTGAGATATTTTCATAAACACCTTGGTTGCAAATCCTAAATTTACTTAGTCATTTTTATAGACAATTCATAAATGTAATTAGCTACAACCATTGAAGCATTATGTCAAACAGTTTGCAAGCATGAAATGTACAACCATTGAGGCATATTTTCAAACACTTACAACCATAACCCTTAAGGCGATTTCAGCAAAATTAACTAACATGAATCTAAGATTACACAATTTCTTTTTCTTTGTCAGCAATGCCAAGAAGTGAACCTAATACATAAGTAGAACTGTCATCCATCTTGAGTGTTGCATATACAAAAATTTAGGCACATAATGACAATAAATATTTAAGAATTTTTACGAATAGCTTGCAGCGATGTAGCTACAACGATTGGGAATTTTGAACAATGGTTAGCAGTCACAAAACAAGTTGCTAGCTATTAAACTATCCAACAAGTAGTCACAAGTTTATTCAACTTGATACTTTAAAATAATAATTCCAAGTTTATATAACATATTGGTTTCATAAAAAGAGATTACCAGGTAAATCACAACTACAAAAAAAAGCAGCAAGACAAACCACCAGGTAGCAGTAGCAAATCTGTAAAATATAGAAGATTACAGAACCAGATTCTGAAACTCTGTTTTTTGAAATCAAGGTTGGGTCGACATGCTCGTAAGGTACCGATACCCCCTAAAGTTAAAATAAATCAAAGCAGGAATGCCCAGACATGCAATTATTTAAAACCACAACCAAAAACAAATTCATACTATCGCATTTATCCATTTTGTCAAACATATATCGTGTAAACTTATCTACAACTATAAAAAGAGAAGGAAAAACAAAATTTATGATATTAACATGTTTTCATAAAACTCATGGCAGCCTGAATGCTTCAGCCATTAAGACATGATGTAAATCAACTTGTTATGAAACTGTACAAAAAAAAAACTTACATAAAATAAACTACAGTTATTGCAAAATTCCTTCAACATTTAGTGTGCAGAATTTTATATACATCTAAGTTTCAGTCAACAACCAAATAAGAAAAACCATTTAATGAACTACAGAACTAAACACAATGTAATGTTGTCAACATACATGGCAGTGAATTTATACAACTCAAAAAATGGGAGTATGCTCCGGCTCCAATGAGAGTATGATGCAACTCCAATATCCTTACCAACTCGTTGTGAACCACCCGGTTTTCCTCCCAACCATATCCAGGAATAACTTCTCCCCCTGGAACCCCCCGAGCTGCAAAATCTCATAAGCAGTACCAAAAGACAACATTAGAGAGATTTGCAAGGAAAACTAAGGAAGAAAATTTTCACTTCCTCTTAATACCACTCATGGCTAACCTCAATACATAGAGACCTTAGGATTTTAACACTAATTTCAGATTTATTATCGAAGAAATTGACTACTCTCCATATCTCTCCCTCTCACTATTTTCCTCAAGTCTCTTCCACTCTTGGCCTCATCATCCCCCAATTGAGAATACATGAGACTCATATATAGGAGGAGCAACCAATTCTTGTCATAAAGGAGTAGTAATGTGCATGCATTGGATTCCATTTAGAGGAGTGTATCTTATGCCATTAAGGAGAGGTATGCATGCCTTAGTTAAGGAGAGTGTAAGAGAAATATTTTATGAAATATTTTTAATGAGTGAAAAGGAATATGCCATTCTTTGATGAGTGCATAAAATAGAATATAATGAATTATGAGAGAGAGAGAGAGAGAGTTACATAGAGCCATAAGAGTCATGAAGGAGATGTTGAATTGATTGAGGAGATAAAATTGACTTGTAATTCCTTTTTAATAATAATATCATAGTCTCATAAAAGATAATAATAATATTAATAATATTGAGGATTCAATCAAGATTGAACTATTAGGATGGATTAATGATAAGTTAATTCATTTTTCTTCAACTCCGCTTGATTACCAATTTATGTAAAGTGATTTACTATTTTTGGAAATTCGTGCTTGAGATGTTGGACACGCTTTCTATTTTTAGAAAGTCATTCCAGAATTGTGAGAATGAAATTTTATTTAAGGAAATTCATCCATGAGTGGTATTTTTATTCTGGAGAATAGGGATTCTGCACCCCTATTTCATGCATCTTCGTGCCTTGGTAGATTGAGGACTCCATGCCTTGATCTAGTCCAAAGATCCAAGATTCCACAACTTGATCTTTTTAAATATTCAGGACTCCTCACCCTAAATATACAAGACTCCACGTCTTTATCTTTCTTGGATTTAGGATTCCATGCCCTAATTTTGGTGCCCTCTCATCTACTGTGCTTTGAAACTTTGTGTTTCTCCTTATGGTACTGATTATGAGCTTTTACCCATCTGATGGTTCGCTGGTAAGTCCTTGTTCAAATACCTGCACACATTACAATCTCATATATCAAAGGAATCAAATGAATTTCATAACGAAATTAACTTAATCACATTTTACCCAGAATGGTGCATGGCTTCCACAGTCATTTTGGTTTTGAATAAATGACTTCCACAGTCATTCATAATTGAAAATCCTTGTTGGAAAATGACCAGGTACCCTACCACATCCTGCTTAGTACAATATTAGACATATATAATCACACAAATCATGTATCATCCATAGATCATAATTAAGCATCTATTCCCCATAACCATGAGAATCCATGGGTATATGTGTCTCAATCTTGGATCACCATCCATGTCATACACCTGCTTCATAAATCAGATACAAATAGAAAAACATATGTATAACATTTTACTTAACCAAAACCATCTAATACAGATAATCAATGATGCCACATATAAGAGGAAACATAACTATATAAAACATTGTTCCCCAATCCAGTGATACATAAACATAAAAGGAAATATAACTATGTATGTAAAATATTATTCCTCAATCAAGTGATCAACCTATCATATATATATAACCCTTTATAGGAGTGACAAAACTATATTAGAAAAATAGGACACTACAAAAATCTGCAAGCGGAGGAGTAACTAGAGTGGAGATCAGAAATTTGTTCGAAAATTTCAAGACCAATATCCTCAGTACACTCTCAGCCCAGATAACAAAATCATAGATAAAAATAACACAAGCAGAAGCTGATACACCCCTGCCCGTGTTCTGTCCGACTTGTCGGAAGAAACGCCCTCATAGGGATTTTGAATTGAATAGCATCACCTTCTGTAACATCTGCGAATTGGAACATTGGACAGAGAAGTGTCTAAAGCTTCCTAGACCAAAGGCAGTACTCAGAGAATCAAGTGAAGAGGTGTAGTCTGCTTACTTCATTGCACTAAGGAGACCATGGCAACCACGACCTCTAAGTATGTCTCAAGAATTTTCCCCTTTTAATCATGGAACAATGCATTTAATAACCAACCATATCCATGGCAATATTCTGCCCCTCCTTCAGCTCAATTCCCTTCACCCTGCAACCAGTGGTCTCCATCTCCTCTTGTTCAATATCCTCGACCCCAACCATACCCTTGGAACCAGAACTGGAGAGGAAATGCCCAAAATTCAGATTTCCCTGCACCACCCATGCAACAAGAGCTGCAGTTACCTCCTTTCCAAGCCCCTTCTCCTCCACCACCTGTGAGACCCTAGCTACCTGTGTAACCTAACCCAAACCCAAACAATAAAGTAGCTCAGGACATAGAGGCTCCTACAACCTTCCATACCTACTTTATTACCCCCATGGAACTTAATGAAATACAATTGCGACCGGGCACGGTAATTAACCCCAGTCACTCCCCCATCATTACAAAGAAGGACTTCGAACTATCCAGAGGAGAAGCTGGAGGCTCTGAGGCGGAAACTGCGTCTACAATAGTTGATACAAAGGAAGTTGTTACATATGTAGTCGCCAACATGCGAAGAACTGTTACATCTGTAACCGCTAATTCGGGGAAGGCTGATTGATCCGGATTTAAACAGGAACGCAACGAATTACAGAGATAACCATATACACAAATATGCAGCGGAAATAATACTTCATTTCATTAATGGAAAATACTAAAATATGCTTACAATCAGAAATGGAAATAAACTAGCTAGGGCGATAGTAGCTTATCTCTAAGAAGAGATGTGATGGCTACATGCCTCTGAACTGTGTTACAATGAGGCTCGAAGGCCTATTTATTGTTTGAGGCACAATGAAAAACCCTTCACATTCCAAAACCTAACCCTAGGAGATGAAACGCCAAACTGTGGGCCCCGTTTGGGGGTAAGTTGGTACATCAACTTCCCGGGGTCGTAACTTTAGCATATGATCTCCGTTTTAGGCGTACAATAGCTCATTAGAAAGATCTATTCGAGCACTATCATTGTTGGAATGGCAACACAGGTCCATGGACCGGTGTTGCCCCTGGATTCCCAAAAAATGTCGTTTAGGGCCTCAAAACGGCTCCGGAAGTTCAGGGCCCGAAAAACTGCTAAAAATAGTAAGTTGTGCTACAATTAAGGAAACTGAAAATGCTGAGAAAGACAATGGTGGGGGTCCAGGTGGACTTGGCAGGTGGCCACCAATATCCACCTGGATCAGAGGGAGTTACAAAAATTTTGCAAAATGACCAAACAGATTCAAGAAACCCTCATTGATCTCATCAAGAATCTGCGATATTAGTCTCAACGAGCTCACCAATACACATACCTTCACACCATGAGTATAGGCTTTTTACTGTCTCACCAGTCTCATTGATGCTAACAAGTGGCAGTATCAAGTGAATTGAATGTCGAGGGAGTTACGAAAATTTTGCAAAATGAGCAAGCAGATTCAAGAAACCCTCTTCTCAATGCATTAATGATTACATTTTTTCCAAAGGAGGTCAATGGAATAGTTAAGAATATGATGTGATTATCCTAATCGTGTACTACAACAAATAGAAAAAGAGAGGTGCTATTGCCAACTACCAGTTATATGCTACAAAACTCAAGGCTATCAGAAATGAAGCGGGTTTTATTTAACCAAAGCAATTGACACTCTTACCAGGGCAGGGTGAGTTTCATACTCAATATGATATTTTCAGGCCCACTCAAGCCCACTGCAAACTGCTTGCTTGGAAAAATCCTGCTAGGCTGCCACAACGATCCATTGCTTTCATAGCTACACTGCAGAAAACATCCAGTATAGGGCCATGTTACTGCAAAATCTAGCAGCCTAATGCAAAGCCTCACTAGGCACTCTACATCTAGGGCAACAATGAGATCGGCCACCACTGTCACCTTAGTGGCCTCTAACCTGTTGTTCTCTGGCTGGATAGTATCCCCATAATGAAGGCTTTCCCAAGAAGACTTAAAGCTTGTTAATTTATACACCCTAGAAAGGTCTTCACTAAAAGAGGCTCAGTGTGAGAGAGAGATGATGGATTGAAGAAACCAATGGCAAAGCTTGGGAAGCCGAGATAAGTTCTATAGATTTTCCAGTTAGCTGTCCTACTAGCCACCATCAATTCATGGTTTGCTGTTATGAATTAGGATTTTAAAAGAATACATTTTTAGAACATGCAAAACTTGCAACAGCAATTTGGCATAGCATGTCAACAATAGGTCTAAAGGCTATTTAAGGGGTAAAAAAAAGGTAGGTCAACACAAGGTTTTTAATGGTTAAAAATGCACAAAACAGCAAACAAACCCTAGATGTCAGCCCTTAAATTAGGGGTGAAAAATGCATAACATGATAGATTTGTCTTTTTAACAATTATAGCTGCGGTGTCTAATTTTAGGACAATAACATATGGGTGAAGTTAAGATTTAAAATGCAGATTTTACCAAGCCCTAACCCTAGTTTACTATAAAATAAAAGAAAATATAAAGTTTTTGGTTTGATCAACACACACAAACTAGTGCCTTCAATAAAAAAGGGCAATGGAGTCAATAGGACAAGGTCAAAGAAAGAGGATCTTGGACAGAGGGAGGAGAGAGAATTCGCTCTACTACCAAACCCTAGGGACTTTCAATTCAATGAGATTTAAGGTCGAAAGATGCAATCCAGTTCCTTTGATGGATAATTGATGACAAATTTCGCATATTAAGAAATAAGAGTCCATAAAAGATATTGCAATTTTTAATATGACACAAGATAAATCCTAATTTCAGCAATTAATGCAAAATGGAAGAAAAATAGCAATAAACTTACACCATTCAAGAAAGCATCACTTCATCAATCCAAAGAAAATCTCTCCATGTAAAACATATCCTCCCCAAGACAATTCCCATACCCTAGTTAGCCATTGCATCCAAGTGAACAAGAGAGAACTAGTGTACACTCTTTCTAGAGAAAGATTTGACCCTGTGTGACAATGATCCACTCAATTTGACTCCCCTCTATTTATAGTAGGGTAACCAAGTCAAATTGGACATAATTTACAAGTAAAAGCCCTAACATTATGACTTTAAGTGTTCACAAGGTCAATAGGTCACAAGCCAACCTATAAAATAGGTCTCATAATGTCAAAACGTGATAAAATACCTCCTTTTTCTCCATACGTGTGGGAAAAGAAGCACTCTAATATGACATCATCCTCATTAAGTGAGCATCTCCATCGAGCAAAGTGCCAGTAAGGGTCCAAGATTGCTCCTTATCCCAAGACATCTCTTCAATGTGAAAGGGTGCATCTCCAAACCATGACTCCTCAAGCCATACGTCTCATCATGAAGCCACACATCATTAATCTAGGGCTTGCAAGGGTGACATTACAAGCCTCTAGCATGACGTCATCATCTAGAAGGGGTGTACCAACCTTTCCAAAGCATCTCAAGTCATCATTATTCTCATCTTGGCCCTGGATCAAGGTAACACTGGAATCGACAAACTCAGCAATTATCAGCAAGATATATATTTTATTAGTTAATGAATGAATTGATGTTTTACAGATTGAGAGGCCTGAGCTTAAATACAGCCCTACATGCCTCTTGGTGAATGGGCATGCAGCCCTACGTGCCTCTTGGTGAATGGGCATGATCTTTGATCATGCCCTATGCCCTAATTAAACTAATAGTTTATAGAATAATTAATTTTTATATAACATTGCCTTCCTCCCAAGAAGATGCTTTGTTCTCAAAGCATACATAACAATGGATGTTGTTGACTAAACGCTTCAGTCTCCCAAGAAGCTTCTTCTTCTGATAAGTCCTTCCACTTGATCAAGTATTCTTTGATTACTCGTGATCGCAGCTTCCTTTCCCTGGTGGATATGATACCTTTTGGACCTAGAATAACCCTTCCTTCGTCATTTAAGGTCGGAAGTGTTGTCTATGCTAAATTGCTAATTGATGTTCACCAAGTGCCTTTTTGAGGCAGAATACACGGAAAACGTTATGAACAAGACTTTTATTAGGAAGGCTTAAACTGTATGTGACTTGGTTGATCTTTTTGTTGATCTGATATGGTCCATAAAACTTTGGTGCCAATTTATTTTTTCCTTTTTGTTTTAAGGACAACTACTTGTATGGTTGAAGTTTGACAAATACCCAATCTCCAACTTCAAATTCTCTCTCGGTTCTATTTCGGTCAGCTTGTTGCTTCATACAATTCCTTGCATTGTTAGATTTTCTTTTAGCATATGGATGACTTTTTGGGTTTCTTCTAACTAGTTTTTAACAGCGGGCAACTTTGTCTCGATGATAGCAAATTCCTTCCATTTCAGCGGTTCGTAACCATATAGAGCTTGAAAAGCAGTCATTTTCATTGATGTGTGGGAAGTGGAATTGTACCACCATTCAGCGAGATGTAACCACTAAACCCACTTATTTTGTTTGTTTGTGGCATAACAACGTAAGTAGGCTTCTAAACACTTATTGACAACCTATGTTTAGCCATCTGTTTGAGGATGGTAAGATGAACTCATGTTGAGGTAGGTTCCTATATGTTTGAAGAATTCCTTCCAAAAATTACCCTTAAATTTGGCATCTCTATCGCTCACAATAACCTTGGGAAATCCATGTAACTTGTAAACATTTTTGCAAAATGTTTCAGCGATTTGTTCTGCTAAGTCTAATTTCCTCATTGCAATAAAGTGAGCATACTTGGCGAGTCTATCGACTACTACAAGAATTTTATCCTTACCATCAGACACAAGTAAACCTTCAATAAAGTCCATTGATATTTCCTCCCATTTCTGATTCGAAATGTTTAAGGGATGAAGTAATTCGAGTGTCATAATATTTTCATTTTTATTCCTCTGGCATTCATCACATTCGGCTACATATTTTTGAATATCATTGCCCATTCCCTTCTAAAAGAATGATAGGCGTGCGTTGTAGTAGGTTTTAAAGTATCCTACATGTTCGGCTGATAGTGAATCATGCAACTCTTTGAGAACCTTGGCTTTGAATTTGGAATCTCCATTCAAATAAATTCTTCCCTTGTACCATAGAATATTGTTCTTCCATTCAAATTTTGAATTCTGAGGGAGATTATTGATTATAGCACTTGTTTCTGGATCTTTTGCGTATTCACTTCGAATCTCATTAAGCCATTCGAGAACTACCATTGACACTACAAGTAACGATGGTTCTTCGTCTTTCCTCAACAAGGCATTAGCTACTACGTTATCTTTCCCTTTCTTGTGTAATATATCCATGTCAAAGGTAGCGATTTTTTCTATCCATTTTTGTTCCGTAGATAGTGTTTTCTGCTGGAGGAGATACTGAAGACTATTATGATCTGTTTGTATTAGGAACTTACTTCCCAAGAGATACTGTCTCCATTTGGCTAATGCGTGCATAATAGCAAGCATTTCCTTGTTGTATGTAGACTTGAGACGTTCTTGCTGATTGAGCTTCCTACTTTCAAACGAGATTGGGTGACCATCCTGCATTAGTACTGCTCCTATACCCGAAGCATCACATTTAATTACAAATGGTTTTGAGAAGTCTAGAGTTGCCAATACAGGAGCATTAGACATAACTTCCTTCAAGTCTTCAAAACACTTCTCTGCTTCACCATTCCATCGAAATGAGTTCTTCTTTAGAAGGTTCGATAGGGGTGTGGTTATATGGGCGTAGTTTTTAATAAATCTTCAATAATACTCGGTCAACCCTAAGAATCCTCTTAGCTTGGAGATATTAGCTGGTTTGGACCATTCCCTTATAGCCTTGATCTTGTTAGGATCCACTTTAACTCCTTCCTTAGATATTATATGTCTGAGATAATCTACTTCCTTCCCAAAAGTGCATTTTGACTTCTTGGCAATAGAAGTGATGCTCTTCCAACACAATAAGAACTTTCTCCAAATCTTGTAGGTGTTCCTTCCAAGTTTTACTGTAGATCAAAATGTCATCAAAGAACACTAACACAAACTTCCTTAGATCTAGACGGAATAGCTCATTCATAGTAGCTTGGAATGTTGTCGGTGAATTGGTTAAACCAAAAAGCATTACTTTAAACTCGTAATGACCTTCATGTGTTCGGAACACAGTTTTTGCTACATCTTCCAATCTTATTCTGATTTGGTAATATCTTGACCTTAGGTCCAATTTGGAGAAGTATTTAGCACCATGTAGTTCATCCAACATTTCATCGATAAAAAGAATGGGAAACTTGTTTTTAATTGTTATTTTGTTTAGTCCTCGATAATCGACGCATAATCTAAACGATCCATCTTTCTTTCGAACTAATACAATTGGAGCACCATACGGACTTTAACTTTTTGAGATGATGCCACACTTTAAAAGATCTTGGACTAATCTCTCAATTTCAGTTTTTTGATGATGTGGGTATCGATATGGTTTGTTGTTGATGGGATTTGGTCCGGCTTTGACTTCTATTATATGCTCGATATCTCTTTTAGGCGGAATCTTCATCAGAAGGTCTTGGAATACTTTTTCGTGCTTTTGAATTAACAATTGGACCTCTAGTGCTTCTTCGTTGACTAGATTTGAAGTTAACATTTCTAATTGATGACACTGTACTACATAGGTTGGCGCTCCCTTCCGAATCATTTTCATCATCTGAGATGATGATACAATTTGGTTCTCAGGTGGCTGGAACCCATATAATTTGTATTTCTGCCCTTCCCATTTAAATTTTATAAATTGCTTTTGATGGCCGGTAGAGTAATTACCGAGGGTTTGTAACCATTGGATACCTAAGACCACATCCACTCCTCCTAATGGTACCGTGTAGAATGGAGATTCTAAATTAAAGTCTTGAATCTGCAATTTGACTTTATGGCATTTCCCTACTTTTTCAATTTTCTTACCATCGACTACCATAACCTTCATGTTGGGCATGGGAAATGTGAAAATGTTAAGTCTTTTTGCCATGGTTGAGTCCAAAAAATTGTGGGTGCTACCTGTATCGATGAGAACCATTACATTGTTCTTCTTGATATATCCTTTTAATTTTAATGTCTGGGGTTGTGATGTACCTGTGATGGCTGATAATGATACTTGCAGAATGCTCTCGTCATCTAGTTCTGGAGAGAATTCCGGGGAATCTTCGATTTCTTCTACGTCTGATTCATCACTATCTGAATCATTAGTTGCTTCGCATTTATACAAGTTTTTGGTCTCTTTTCCTTTAGCACACCTATGTTTAGGGTCCCATTTTTCGCCATAGCGTTTGCATTTGCCCTCTTTCATCCTTTGCATTTCCACGTTAGTTTTTTCTCCTTCACGAAGATGTGGTGGAACATATTTTGTGTTATTCGTGTTCGCAGACTAGGGAAATCTTCATCTCAAATATACTCTTTCAGCCTTTGACCACAACATCTTTTCAAAATTCTTTTCAGCAGCTTTTGCTTTTTGTCTTGCTACTTCTATCGACGTAATGTCATGAAGCTCAAGTTCTTCTTGTAGATGGGATTAAGTCCCGAGGTATACGATTGAATGAGACGAGTTTCTGATAATCCAAGTACTCGTGTTGCTAAAGTCTACCATTCTCGAGTGTATTCATCCACATCTTCTTTTTGCCGCAATCTGGTGAGTGTTGAGAAGAACTCTTCTTTCTTGACACCATGGAACCTTTTAAAGAACGCATCCTTAAACTTCCTCCAACTGATAGCGTCATCTTCTTCCACCACATATACTAACTATATGCTTCGCCTTCCATTTTCATGGAAGCATGCCTAATCTTTTCGTCATGATTGTCAATATAGTAGATTTTGAAATATTCTTATGCTTTATTGAGCCAAGCAATGCTGCATTTTTCATTACCGTCGAATTTGGATAGCTCGATTTTTGCTCTTCATTGATATTTCGCTATCGGTGGAGCGAAGAAGGGGTATTGATTTGAAAATGACATATTGTTGTATGGATTCCAGAGCTACCTATTTTCAAAATTCGTGTTACTATTTCCCTGATTAGGTGTGGAAGATATCTTTGGCGACTCGGGTTTCTCATGTGCCTATGATGATTTCGACAAATCTGGAGAATTGAGATGTTGAGTAGCCTCATTATCCTGGAGTATTTGTTCAGGTGTAATCTTCAAGCTGGTACAAATACAACCCAACATCACCATAGCTTGATCCACCTTAACTGAAAGGTCTGTCTGATCCTTTTTAAAATCATGCTTGTTCTCCTCGAGCTTACTCTTTATTCCCTTTGTTGTAATCTAGAGCTCCTCAATTTCATCGCCTTGTCCTGTCACCTTAGTCTCAAGGTCTACTAGTCTCTTATTGAAATCAGCCATCTACATTGATGAAGCCATTGAGCAGATTTGAGGTGGAGTATATCTATCCAGCGTACCTCTTTTTCTCAACTTGATCCTAATTTTTTTTTAAATAATACTTTTATATAATATATTATATATATATATATTATAATATATATAGTTTAACGGTGGAACCTTCACGGACGCCGCCAAATGAATGCCTAGCAACTCGATCGAAGGTGTGTGTTCCTTGGTTATCTAAGACAGCCTTGCCCATGAACGATGTTGAGGCAGAAGTAGGACGTAGGCACGGACGGGTTGTGGGCAAAAGCATATGCGAGGGATGAACAAACGGAAAACAGCAGCTGCAGGGAAAGACAAAACAGTGGAGGAGGACGCGGTAGTGAAAAGGTTGTGCAGTGATTTTGCCGAAAGACCGATCTAGCTCTGATACCAAATGGAATCGACAAACCCAGCAATTATCAGCAAGATATATATGTTGTTAATTAATGAATGAATTGATGTTTTACAGAGTGAGAGGCCCGGGCTTAAATACAGCCCCACGTGCCTCTTGGTGAATGGGCATGATCTTTGATCATGCCCTATGCCCTAATTAAACTAATAGTTTACAGAATAATTAATGCTTATATAACAAACACCCATCAAGAAGATGCAAGGTTAGCCTGGGGTGTCTTGGGTCCTCTAGGGTACATCAACAATTCTAGCAATGTGTTGGCTTATGTTTTCAACCTTTTAACATATAAAGGTGTTTAAGGTATCAAACATCCATGCATGCCTCCTTGAGGGCCAACACTAATCTTTGTAGGGGTAACATTGTAGCTACCAAATCATAAGTACTCTCATGTTGGGCTAGACATCCTCTTCAAGATGTAGCGGAAGTGTCAAGCCATCCCACAAGGGATATCCAATGCATATAGGAGAAACCACATGAGATATACCCTCAAGATCGAGTGAGATCAACATCATCAAGTAAAGAAACCATAAAAGTAACATAGTGGACTATATTTAATGCTATGGGCACCAAAATACTTCACACAAGCTTTGCCTTCAAATTTCTTTCTAGTTGATAATTTGTAAGCAAGTTACCACACCTATGTTTGAGATGACTATTCAATAGCCCTATTAGGTGCTTCTAGCCCCAAGAGGAAGGACAATTCCTAGGAAGACACATCAATCCACAAGTGTGTGTTATAATTGTAGGCATGGAATGGGAAAGACTTCAAGGAAGATGCCATTGTCTTGGTACTAGGTGAATGAGGTTCAACATCTTGAGTGTAATGATGAGAAGAGGGAGCAATCATGGGGGCTTGAGTTATCCCTTTCTTAGGACTATTTTTACTACCCCTCTCGTGGACCTTTTATTTTAATGATTTTCCTTTTCTTCCTTCGACAACTTGGGTTACCAACTTGCTTGATGCTTTTAATAACCCTTAAAGATGTACCAGTTTATTGCTCATCAGATTTGGGACAATCATAAGTTCATTTTATTTAGATAGAACATGATATGATAAGAACTAGGTGATGGCTAATAAGAAGGATAGGGCTCAAGCTAGGATTTTGTCCACAAACTTTAATTGTCCCAACCATCTTTTTCATTTTACATTTTCTTTCATTTGTGGCTATATATGATTTTACCTTTCTTTCAGTTGCATCAACCTCTTAGGGAAATGTTTCAAGGCCCTTACTCAGAGATTAGGATAAAGGGTGCCAATACTAGTGACAAGAGACAATCAAACCAAAGAAGCGATATGGATACAAGGAACAATGGAAAATGATAAGTATGGATTACCTTGGGCATGCTATATCAATCAGTGCCTCCTATTTGTGCCCCTCCAAAATAGTGGAAGGTCATTCTAGACTAGACACTAGGGATAACCTCCCAAGTCAAGCATGGGAACAAGGATACAATCAAGATCAGTCAATCATCCACTCAACCTGTGAATCATATATGATGCCCTTAACATTAAATGAAAGCACATGATTACAGAAATGGTTAGTGTACCTTATAATATATGACCCACCTTCTTTGAAGAAGTATGTTATATGGAATAATAGCATTGATCAGAGCATATGTGAAGAGTTCTGAGGCATAGCTATATGTGGCTCATCATGGGGCTAGCAAGCTAAACAAATAGGAGAAAAAAATTCTCCTAGGGATTACCCACGTGGGTGGGTTACAAGCCATACAAAGTTCATTTCCGTATGGAACAAAGAAATGCACGGGGTGCCATCTTGAAACATGTTTTTGGCCATACAAACGCATCCCACATGTGGAAAGCATGCTTCCAAGTTGTGTCAATGTCTGTATAATGCATTTCCAATACTAAACCCACCTATTTTGACTAGGTTTGACCAAAAATGTTGGCAATTAATGGCAATTAAGTAAACATTGATGTTTCTTTTATATTTCTTTTTATCCTTTTAGTTAAATTTTTAACATTATCATTAATTGTTTTAGGATGTTTGAGAGTGGTTTCAACCTCATTGAACTTCATATGGAGAAAGAAGAAACTCGTATCCCATTCAAAATTGAGTAGACTTTAATAATTTTCAAGATTTAAGACTAGCAATATTGTAGCATTTTCATTGGATTCTATCACATATAAGGGTATGGGGTTGGCATTTAATGAGCATCAAGCCTTTTATATAACCCCGTGTTGGATGTGTTGATTGTTGAACTCCTTTGTCATGACCTTTGCAAAAGATGTGCCCTTCACTAAAGCCAAATTCATTGATTAGGCATGTTCAGCTTTTCCTACCATATTTTAAGGCTTGGAATAGGAAGTTTCATCAAAATTGGGTAGTGTTGCTTGATGTCCCTAAACGATAAAGGTAGAGGCAAAGGGTGATGCTAATGATAAGAATACCATTGCAAGCGATGGTGGAACATTTCTTATCGTTTATGTGTGTCATTAAATGTTCCTGCTCATTTATTCATAATCGTTTCTTTCCAAACTTCAATATAATGTGATATTTATAAAATACCACATTACACACACACACACACTAATGATGAGAATCCCAATATAAGTGATGGTGAACATTTCTTATCAATTATGTTTGTCATTTAAATGTTCTTGTTGTTAATTTGGCAACTCAGGGACAAAATCCCTCGTTTGGACAGTCTTCCTCATCAAGAAAAACCCTTCCAAGCCCTTGGAAGAATTTAATTTGGTTAAGGAAAAATATAATTTTATTATGAAAACCCGCATGTGCACAAAAGAACAAGTCGGCCCTAAAAGGATATTGGACACCCTTTGATGGCTACAAATACAAGTGACCCTCATTTGGACATCATCATCATGCATTTTTCTTTTCTCTTCTTTGGTTTTGGCTCGCACAGGTCTGAAATTGGTTTTGTGGGGAATTCGTTCGCACGGGTCTGAAATTGCAGGGTCCGAGCTCGCATGTGTAGATTAGGGTTTTTGGTTCACAGCCGCAGGGTTGTCATAAAAAAATTTCAGCTTCAGTCGCACGCATACGAGCCTATGTGTACAGCCATAACAGTTCTGCCGAACGCATGACTGTCAGCTCCATGCGGTCGGGACTTAGGGTTTTTCTGACAGTTGACTGCAGATTCCGACGAGCTGACCGCAGATGTTGATAGTTAACAGCAGGCATTAGAATCATGATTTTGATTCGTATTACTGTTGTGTTCATCTTTGGGATATACTTTGGTTGGTTTTGTTGGATAGTTTGTGAATGAAGAATTGGATTATTGTACTCTCTCTTTGCTAAACATTTTATGACAATCTAATAAGAAGAATAATTTAAAAGGTTTTCCCCCCTTGTGGGGTTTTGCCCTGGTCTCTGGCCAATCCTGGTGTCTCTATGTGTGAATGTTTTTCTTTTATTGTTCCTTTATGTTCTACTACATTGATGATGGTATTGTTTTTTTCTATATAATTGCATATGTTGTTAATGATGTTATGATACTGTGGGGTGAATTCAATACATAAATAATGGAATGCAATTATCTAAAGCAAAGAACAATAGAGCCCTAAGAAAAATTAACATGGTATCAGAGTTTGGCTAAAAATAGTCATTGAAGATCACCCATGTGAATACACCATTGATGGAAGCAAGAGAAGATGGAAGAGACCTAAAAGAATACTAGAGTTTGAAGGAAACCCTAGACAATCTGGTTATTAGGGTTTGATGGATTACATGAGGTTAGGGTTTAGAAGAAACCCAAAGTATGAAAAAGGTTGAGTTATGCAATCTTGAAACCCTAACATGGTCAATGAGATGTTGTTCTAACACTTGTGACAAGATTCAATGCAACACCAGATGGGCTAGTCTCAATTAGGCCTGGTTGTTAATGAAGACGATTGGAAATATTTGAAGTCAACATTGTTACATGGATAATAGACCGTAGTAACACTTGAAGGACTGGTTCAAGAGGGAGTTGAATACCTCTCATTAAAAGATAAGTACCTTTTAGATTTATGTTATTTGTTTATGACACTATTCTTGTTTAGATTTACTGATTTGAATATTGCTTCCTGCATGAATATTTGAGTATCTAAATACTTCTAACCTCCAGGTGAGATGTGATAAGCAAATCCTTCTTGAGGATCATCTAAGTTGCATGAAAAGAGAGCTAGTGCAGGAAGTGAAGAGTTGGTCCTGGAATAGGAAGAAGTACTTGATGAAGGTTTTCACAAAGTTGACAAAGAAGAATAAAATCCGGAAATTTCAAGTGCTACAACTGTCAATAACAAATAAGTGTTACAAGTTGCGAAGGTATATGAATAGTATTGTTAGGAAAAATAATGAGAGGGGAGCTGAATCGGTATTTTTAACTCATTTTAATTTTTCATTTTCTTATTCTGAATTATGTATGCTATTGTTCTTTATGCAACCCGCACATGTATGTGACTTCAATGAAAGCAAACAACATATGTCTAGTTAACCAATTCTTCATAAGTTCTATCATATCTTTATTTTTAACCACTGCATTATTAATTTCATTGGACATATAGTATGCAGTAAAGAGCAAAATACACATAAGCAACACAACAACACATGAGAACACCGGGATTTTTATTTGGAAACCCAATGTGGGAGAAAACCATCGTTGTCGTTATCTTTGTCTTCTTTCTTATTATATAAAAAAAATCTTCATACAATCTTGTACTAGCACAAACTCTTACCAGCACGCAAGCACCCACCTGCAGGAGGCTACAACCTCCACTCGTTCGCCAGCACCCTCTGGAAGGGAGCTACAACCCCCTGATCTCGTTTACCGACTCCTACCGGAAGGGAGCACCTACCCCATAAACAAATTTACCAACTGCCACAGGAAGGAAGCTCTGATTCCCTTACTGAAGACTCCAACCCTTAGCACCTCTTATGGACCACATTTCATAATATTTCAGACTGGATCCACCTGACTCAAAACATCAAACTTGTAGGCCATCTTTCATCAAATTTTCACACTGGACCCACTTCCAACATTAAGCCCAAACCAAGTCACAACTCTAAAACCAAATACTAAGTCAAATAATCCAATCATTAAATCATTATAACATCAACAAACCAATCACTGAATCTTAATCAACTATTGTAAACAAATCAACCTATTGACCACTACATGTCAACGACCCATAGCAGTGCACCCCCTTTTTCGCAAAAGGGATAGCGCCTGATTGACGTGTTCCTGTCATTCAGCTATCATTGTCAGCCTGAGGATCATCTTATAATGTAAACCCAGTCTGCATGTGTATAATGTAAATAATCTCAACAAATCCATGTCATGTATGTAATCACCTAGGTAAACCTAGTTTTCTAGTAACAATCTACATTCCTGGAGGTTTTTTGTCTAGCCGATCCATTCTCGGATGGTCGGCAGAGTTTTCCTTCAGCCTACCCCAAAGTCGGAATGGATTTTGTCACTGGAATCTTAGGGGAGTCCTAGTGTTCTAGATCGAGTCTATGTAAAAGTGATTTGGGAATATTCTTGTTGACACCTAATCCTTGTGATTGGGTAAAAATATGTAAATAAATAAATGAGAAATATGAACAGTCATCGAGAGATGAACTGAACAGTCTCTCCCTCATGTATATAACAGACCTACCTAAAGGAATAGATAACACGAATCAATTTTTGCTTTGTGGAGTTACTGCCTGGCCTGACATGGTATCAGAGCCAAGTTCCCAAAATAGTTGTAACTCCCTTCACTGTTGTTGCTGTGGGCTGTATGCTGGTCTGCCATATGCATTCTTATTTCTAAACGCTGGCCCTATCTGTCATTTTTATTTGCTGGCCCTGTCTGTCATATGCGTTTTATTTCTGAACACTGGTCTGCTCCACATAGCCTGAACACTGCTAGCCTACTCCACGTGTCTAGTCTGAGCACTGTGCTTTAAAATTGTATTTGAAGGGCCTGCGATTTTGTTTCTCCATCTCCTTGCAGTCTTCTTCCAACTGCTCGTTCAGTCCATCTATTTTCAGGTCTTATCCCATTACTAGCTGCATCCCATTCACCATTTCTTCATGGCGCTACATTACTTGATGAGATAACTGCTCCAGTTTTGTAAGAAATGCAGACTTTACTGTCTGTTGGCATAACCTCGGTGACACGCAGTTTGAGCCAGTGGCATGCCGTCCATTGCCTCAGCTCTTCATTTGTAACAACGCTCAGCCTTACCGTTGCAGCAGTCTCGAAACTTCATCCTGTATATATACTCTTGGTATCTGATTCATCGCTTACCATCTCGGATCCTCCTGTTGGGCGTTGCCGGATTCGACCCATCGACTTGTGTGCCGGGCAGGCAGGGCTGGAGGCTCCGGACTCTGTGCGACCCGTGGCTGTAGCCTCCCGTTTGGACAAGAGTGCCGTTGGGATCAAACTGGGCGGAGGAGAGCACCAAGGGTCCGTCTGGATTCCATCCAGCGAGCGCACTGTGTTGGTATCTGCGTTAAACATTTTTGATGACTGTATGATACCTCTGTGTTAAATATTTTTGAAGACTCTGTTTTATAATTGTGGTAGCGTTTTGCAAAATTTTATGAGCCGACTGTGCAGGAGCCGTTACCATATCACAGGTAATAGCGCTCAGTGTTAACCACTGCTCCCATATGCAGCCATATGTATTGTTTGGACGCTGCCCATACCACAGCCATACGTATTGTTTGAACGCTGCCCATACCTCTACTCCCATACGCAGCCATATGTATTATTTGAACGTTGCCATACAACGCTCAAATACTTTGCATACAATGATGGTAACGGGACCTCCTCTACAGTCAAAGCCACTGTGATATAACCTCTCATATATAACCCACATCTCGGCTAGTTTCTAGGTCTCTTTACATTCAGACTAGTTGCTTTTGGCCGATTTGGTACGTTGCACGAGTTTTCTAGCTCGAGGTTATGTGGTTCTCTGAAGCTTTGTTTTGTGAGTGATATCAACTCCACCATATAGGAATTGGTAAACTCTCCCTAAAGTAATACCTTTGTCCTATATATACCAGAGCTGCATTTTTTCCTCCATGAGAAGTACAATTTTATACATTGATAGCAAAAGTATTTTTCTATCAGCATAAGTATTTTTTTCTTACAGTATGCATTCAAGAGGAAGAGGAAGATATTTCAGAGGCAGGGGGGGCAGACATTCTCAAGAAGAAAAGGCAGATTTGCACTGCATACGCTGCAAAAGAAATGGATCACATGATGCCTCTACATGCAAGCTACCATGGGACAAAATTGAGCAGAAAAGAAACCAATAGAAAG